>JAVSBS010016162.1:67040-130491 GCA_033124195.1 Coracias cyanogaster
GTGTTTAAAGAACGAATAGATGCGGTGCTTGAGGATATGGTGTAGTGGTTAGAGAGATGCTAGGAGAAAGGTTGGACATGATGACCCTGGAGGTCCTTTCCAACCATAATGATTCTGTGATTCTCTGTACTATTTTTATAGTTATCATTGAAGTTTTTAACTTTTAATGCCTCCACATCAAACAGATCACAAGTGCTAATGACAAAAGGAAAATATTCATTACCCTTTTCTTATTTTATAGAATTCTGTCATTTATTCAAGTTTTCAAGTGGATTTTGGCTCAAAAGATCTCCAAAAATCTGTAAATATAGCACAAGGAGTTTACTATTTAATACTGATAAATGTAAGTTGTAGATATATTGTAAATATTTTATTTAAAACTTTAAAAAAGGAGATGCAAATGCATCTTAGAAAGTTCCCTAAGATTCCACTTGTTATATATGTATAGTAAGAAGACATCATATAATACTGAAAGCTGTTAGAAACTTCTCTAAAGCAAATCCTCTTGATAGACTGCTTTAACACTTCTATTTCTGACTTTTCGATTTGAGCAGATGCTGTTTTCCATCTGAGCAGCAGAATAGCATACATAATACCTTTCAAACAAAAAGAAATTAAGGATAAACCAGACATTTCAATGTCAAAATTTAGTTAAGCTATGTGGGTGCAATTTATGTATTTTTCCAAAGAAGATTACACTTTTAGACTGTTGCATGGAAGAATACTCTAGTTCTCTAAGTACAGTGAGCTCAACAAATACTGCATTTATCATCAGGTTGAAATTCTACATGTTTTGAGTTCTCATTTATTTTGGCCTTATATTACTTTCTTCTATCTTCACTTCCAAGCAGTAGCATATAAGGTATCTGGATAATAATATGCATCATGCTCATAGTTTTAATAGGAGTACGAAGAAAAGTAGAAAACCTCTCAAAGACAGCCAGCTAGAATAAATTATTAAAACAGACTTGCTAATATACAGAGTTAAAATTTATTATATTTTCTTCTCTAAATACCTAAATTTAGACAGAGAATTTCCAGGTTACAGAATGCACTTTAAATGAGACCTAGCCTTAAGGCTGACAGGAAAAGATACAACTGAAAGTGCAGTCATCCTTAGTAAATGGTCACTCATATTTCTGCTGAGTCTATCTAGCTCTGCCAATTATTTTGTAGACATTTGAACCCTTCTCCTGGAATTAGCCTAGCAATTCATTTTGCAAACACCACCACCAATCAGCTAATTATGACTTTTGGCCACTACTGACTTCAGGTGTGGATAGATAAGTTCATGCAACATTAAAAATTTTGAGCCTCTGGCTGGAGAAAATTCTTCACAGAACTTGATTGGTTCTGTGCCACTGATTGCTAAAATGTGTCAGTGGGGCCACATGATTCAATAATTGCCAATAAGGGAAATAACAGAAAAAGGTTGAAAATCTGCACTTATTTCTGTGTTGTCTTCTAACTTGATACTACCATTAGTGCCATAAAAATAGCAGAAAAAAAAAAAAATCAAGAAATAAGTAAACAAACCAGTGCAGAACAGTTATTCAAGTGCAGAATTTATTCAGGAAAACACAATGTTTATAGTTCTCTGAGTACAAATTAAAACCCATCAAAACTTACAGTACACAGCCATCTCGACTCCTCGCTGAGAACAAATGAGATTGTTGAAGGAAACATGAAAAAGGCACCTGAGTCTGCTCCGAAATGCCTCATTTAAATTGAGGTTTAATGCTGAGGAGTTTTCTCTGTTAAGTCCTAGAAGGCTGCAGGATCACAGCGAAATGATATAAAGTTGCTAGATAATAATCAAAGATTATAGAATTTTTTTCCTAATTAGTTCAGTCATCTTGTGTCGAGGTTTAGGTTCAAATCAGGACAAGTTGTTAGAGGAGTCCTTGACCACCAACATTAAAATAAAATAAAATTTAGACAAAAAAAATTTAAAGTCTATTATTTATTTAATTTGTAATTCTATTTATATGAATCCAAAGTGTCATGAATAATAGTGGTAAGAAAATGTTCAAAGCACTTAGAAACAACATTCCTGGATAGCGTCCTACACAGGAAAGGACTTCAGGCCAATCTTTCCAACCCTTGCCATTTGTAGCGCTGTGATTGTGAAAACAAAACAAAAGAACAATCACAAAACTACAGAATCACATAAATATTGATTGACATGATCTCTGGAAGTCTCTGGTCTAAATGGCTCAGAACAGGATGACAGCAACACTGATTCCAGTCACTGTACCGTTGTCCACCTGAATCTGAGTCTTGCCTAAGTAGACTCTAACTAAAGTCCCCAAGAATGCCAAACTCCCAGCTTCTCTGAAAAACCTTTTCTGGTGCTGAAGTGCTGGGCCTGAGTTGTGGGCCACAGGTTGGAGCTGACTTGTGGATGAGTCACAACCTAGCAGAAAGTCTTGTTTCCCCAGTGGCTTCATGTTCCAGAGGCAGAACCTGGTCCACCTGTACCTCTGTGTCTCTGCCCTCTCCCATGTGGTCATGGTTGGGGGTGTGGGCGAGACCAGGATTATATTAACCAGGAGCTGAACAGTCATAAGCACTTCCTGTTGGGTGTGGCTTCTGTTGGGACTGGTTGCATCTTGCTGAGCTCTCTTAGTGGTGTCTTTCCACGTGAGGGGCCACCGAGGGAGCCATCTCTGTCCGTTGTGTCCAGCAGGCAATGCTGGCACCACAGTGAGCAGCGGAGGAGCTGGGCCCACAGGGACCTATGGCAGGACTGTCTGAAAGACGACTTCCAAGGAGATGTTGCCGAGTTCAGTGTTGGCCTGTGTTATCAGGCAACTGATGGCAGCATAAAATGATGATGTCTGAATCAGCACAACAGATGCTACACCAGCTTCCTGATGAAGAATCTTTTCTTAACTTCCCAAGATACCATTCCCTCTTATTTGTCCTACATGTACACTGTTGGCTCATGGTGTACTTAGTGCCTACATTCACCCCCAGCTCAAACGAGGTGGTGACCACACTACTTATTTCCAGTGTTTTTGTGTATTCATCATTCATTACCTTATAAGAAAGATGCTGAGTGTTGGATAGATCATTCTCTGTAATCCACTGTCACACTTTATGGTTTTATCTGATACATTTGTATCATGTATATGCCAATGAAGTATAAAGCTCAGTACTGGAAACACTTCCAACTGAGAGATGAAAACTGATGCTGTGATTCTATTTGCAATAACATGACCTGATAGTTCACACCACCAGAAGTAAAGTGAAAGATAAATTTCTTCTTCTTTCTCTGTCACCTCCAGAACAGCTACTTTGGTACCATCCTACTTTTTGATGTTTTACTTACCTTGTTCTGGGTCTGATTTCTTTAATCTCTTTTCTAAATTAATTCAAAGTGCTCATCCTTGAAAACATTAGCCATCTTTGGGGCATACTTTTCTGTTTTGTTTTTCTGCTGAGGAAGTGAGTTATCTCAGGGAGCAGTCCAGTAAATTAATAAGACACAAGATGAATGCAGGGCATATGAAATTAGAAATGAAATAGTAGGTTTAAGAGGGATAAAAGACCTAACTGTTTTTTTCTGATGGTGATGAAGTCCTAGATTGTCTCCTTTTCCAGTGAAAGCATGATATATACCTTTAAAAGTAGAAGTGACTTCAACAGCTAGCACTTAACTTCACAGCGACTTCAACAACAATCACTTCAGCAGCTTGTTGAAGTGGTGTTGTTTGGACCAGCCAGGAGCTGAGCACCACATGGCTGCTCACTCACTGCCCCCATCCCTGGTGGGGTGGGAAGGAGAATAGGGAGAAAAAGGCAAAAAACCTGTGAGCTGAGATAACAAGTATTTAACAGAACAATGCAAGAGGGGAAGAAACAATAGTAATAAAAATAATAGTAATGAAATAACATATAAAGTGAGTCATAGAAACTGCACCAATTGTCTAGCTCTGCACCAATGGCACTGCGGCAGAGATCTGTGTTTTGCCCGCCCGGCCTTTCGCCCTTATATAACAGGCATGACGTCAGTATGGTATCAAATATCCTATCAGCTGGTTCAGTTGTCTTTCCTGGCTGTGGCTCCCTCCAAGCTTCTGGTGAAAATTAACCTTATCCTAGCCAAATCTAGGATAAGTGGAGAGCCAAACCCAGGACATTATCCTCCCCTTATTCTATATCATCTACATCATGCCCAGCAGAGTTATTTAGCAATTAATATAATACAATTTAATTCACTGGCTGTTCTCACCCAAAGTTAAATCTCCTCGAGTTACACACATGTGAGCCTATTGTGTTATCAGCGCAACCCACTTACGCCACATGGTATCAGTTGCATAGTGTGTAGAAGAAACCCTCCCTTTGAACATCCAGCCCAGCATTGACAGTGTACCACTTCTGAGGCAGCCTGAATGCCTCATATGTTGCCAATATATCTTCTTGAGTTGGAGTATTGTTGGCCTCAGAGCCTTTGTATCCCCAATTCCAAAATCCTAAAAGTTGGCCTCAGGTCTCCCTGGGTGCTTTCTGCCAGAGACTCCAGGTAGAGCCATTCCTCCTATCTGTGGTGTAAAGCCCATTTTTAGCAGCTTGCCTTGCCTGAACTGGCTCAAGAACTACTGCATGTGCAATCTCCTGTTTAATTTCTTCAAAGGTTTGTTGCTGCTCAGGAGCCCATTTAAAATTTTTCTCCTTCCAGGTCGCTTGATAGAAAGGACTAACAATCAGACTGTAGTCTGGGATATGCATCTACCAGAAACCCACAGTGCCCAGCAAAGCCTGTGTTTCCTTTTTACTGGTTGGTGAGGACATAGCTGCTATCTTGTTGTTCACATCCACTGGGATCGGGAAAACACTTGACTTGCTATTTTATTCCTAAAAAATGGAGTTTCTGTGCAGGGCCCTTAACCTTACTTCATTTTATGGCAAAACTGGCCTTCAGAAGAATTTCAATTATTTTCTTTCCTTTCTTGAAAACTTCTGCTGTGTCACCACATACAATGATGTTGTCAATGTATTTCAAGTGTGCTGGAGCTCCACGTTTCTCCAGTACAGCATGCATCAGTCCATGGCAAATGGTGGGGTTGTGTTTCCACCCCTGGGGCAATCGATTCCAGGCATACTGGATTCTCCTCCAAGTGAATGCAAACTGTGGCCTGCACTCTAGTGCTATAGGAATAGAGAAAAACGTTAGCAATGTCAGTTGTGGCATACCACTTGGATGCCTTTGACTCCAGTTACTATTGTAGCTCTAGCATGTCCTCCTGCACAGCAGCACCCAGCAGCAATGCAACTTCATTCAGGCAACCGTAGTCCACTGTTAGTCTCCATTCTCCCTTAGACTTTCGCACTGGCCATATGGGACTGTTGAAGGGATGAGCAAGTTTTGCTGGTCACCCTCCGGCTCTCTAGTTGATGAATCAGTTTCTGGTTGGGGATCAAGGAATGTTAGTTCATGAGATATTGCCTCTGATGCACCCTTGTGGTAGCAATTGGCACCTGCTGTGCTTCAACCCTCATCAACCCCACCACAGAAGGATCCTCTGAAAGACTGGGCAAGGTGAGCAACTGTTCATTTTCCTCCAAGTCATATATACCAAAGGCCCATCAGTACCTCTTTTGGGTCCTTGAAATACCCTCTCCTAATATAAACTGCATAATAAAAATAATAGTAATGAAACAATACATAAAGCAAGTGATATAAACCACACTGAGTGTCTAGCCCTGTGTTAGCATGCTGCCTGTTAGAGATGCCAGAGACCTGTGCTTTGCCCTTCCCGCCTTCCATACTTATATAGCAGGCATGACATCAGCATAATATCAAATATCCCATTGGCTGGTTCGGTTGTCTATCCCGGCTGTGGCTCCCTTCCAGCTTCTGATAGAAATTAACCCTCTTCTAGCTGAACCTAGGACAAGTGGAAAGTTTCCAGTAAGTCAACAAGGTACAGAAAATACAAGTAATGCATTTGAATCTAAAAAGAAGAATATAAGTAAATGTCGCGGTCCGGGCGTGCGAGCGTTCGTACTGCCTCCCAAAGAGGAAAGGGGATCAAGGGCGAAATGAGAAAAGAGAACTTCCCATCAACTTGTAGGCAAGTGCAGAGATTGATGACTATTTAATAAATTTGTTACCAGATATATTTACATAGATCGTATCAACTCTATGGCAGTATCTCAATACGCCACACCCACCCACTCACCCTCCCTTCCCTGAGGAACGAGGGGACAGGGCAG
Organism: Coracias cyanogaster; assembly: GCA_033124195.1. NCBI lineage: Eukaryota > Metazoa > Chordata > Aves > Coraciiformes > Coraciidae > Coracias > Coracias cyanogaster. The sequence goes on from JAVSBS010016162.1 coordinate 73,263, forward strand.
AATAAGAACTTCATTGAGTCAAAATACGACCGGTGTGTGTGTGTAGTGTGTTGTGGGTGTGTATGTGCATATGTGTCGAATATATCTACCCCTTTTCTGACGTAAGATGAAAATCTGGCTTAACTCCAGGTGCGGCGGCGGTCACGCTGACGGCGGCAGCAGGTGGGCGGCAGGGGAGCGGCAGCAGAGCAGCAGCAGGACCCAGCTTCGAGTGGTGGCAGCAGGGGGGTGCACGACAGCGATGGTCCAACCCTCCTCGCCACTTTCACTCTGGCGTGGCAGCAGCGAGCAGTTTTTTTTCTCTTTGACTCATGCTTCTTGATCCGTAGTTTTAAGGTTGACCTGCGGTTATGTGCTCTTTCCGACAGCAAGGGCGATGCACGCCTAGTCGAGATGCACGAGAGAGAGAGAGGAGACAGAGACACCGGAGACGGCCATGGCGGCAGAGGCGGCCGCAGCCGAGTCTGGGCTACAGTTCCAGTGGTGCATTCTCTTAAGGTGGCGGGGAGGGAAAAGAGAAAGTTTCCTGTTTTCCTTCAAATTTTATATCTTGCTGCGCCCCACACATTTTCCAACTTCTGGCTTCCGGGGAGCCCCAATGATTCCTGGGAAGTGTAGTTCTCTTTAGCTGACTTAGAAAGACATCTTAAGGACTGTGGTCAGTTTCCCTCACCTGCCCTTCATGGTTGTCCTGCACTTGCTTCATGAGCGCATCCAAGATGAACCTCTCCATAATCTTCCCCAGTACCAAGGTCAGGCTGACCGGCCTGTAGTTCCCTGGATCCTCCTTCCTGCCCTTCTTGTAGATGGGCGTCACATCGGCAAGTTTCCAGTCATCCAGGACCTCCCCAGCTGACCAGGATTGCTGATAAATGATGGAGAGCAGCTTGGCAAGTTCCTCCAGCAGCTCCCTCAGCACTCTCAGGTGGATCTCATCTGACTTGTCATGTGCAGTTGGCGTAGCAGATCATTGACTACCACTTCCTGGATCATGAGGGGATTATTCTGGTCTCCATCCCTGTGTTCAAGCTCAGGAGGTTGAATACACTGAGGATAACTCCTCTGAATATTAACGACTGAGGCAAAGGTGACATTAAGTACCTCAGTCTTTTTCTTACCTTCGGTGACAATATTCCCCTTCTCATCCAATAGAGAATGGAGATTCTCTCTGACTCTTTTTTTGTTATTAATGTATTTGTAAAATTGCTTTTTATTATCTGTTGCCCCAGCAGCCAGACTGATTTCTAGCTGAGCTTTTGCCTCCCTCATGTTCTTTCTACATAACCTAAGTAAATCCCCGTATTCTTCTTGAGTAGCCTGCCTCTTCTTCCAGAGGTGGTAGGCTCTCCTCTTTGTCCTAAATCCCAGCAAAAGCTCCCTGTTCAGCCAGGCCGGTCTTTTTTCACCAGTTCATCTTGCGGCACATGGGGACGGTCTGCTCCTGTGCCTTTAAGACTTCCTGTTTGAACAAGGTCCAGCCTTCCTGGGCCCCTTTGTCTTTTAGGACCATCTCCCAAGGAACTTTCTCGACCAGCATCCTAAAGAGGCCAAAGTCCACCCTTTGGAAGTCCATGGTGTTGGTTTTGCTGCCCCTCCTCCTTACTTTGCCTAATATTGAAAAAACTATCATTTCATGGTGGCTAAGCCCAAGACAGCCACCCAGCACCACATCTCCCACTAGCCCTTCTCTGTTAGTAAAGAGCAGGTCCAGGAAGGCACCATCCCTGGTGGGCTTGCTTACCAGCTGAGTCAGGAAGTTGTCTCCTACACACTCTTGGAACTTCCTGGACTGTTTCCTCTCTACTGTGTTGTATTTCCAACAGATGTCTGGTAAGTTGAAGTCCCACACGAGAACAACATGTCTCAATATAGATCCATGCTCTGTAGATAATGTAGCTGATAATTCGTTTACAGCATTTTGAATCTTCTCGTAAAAGAGAGAGAAATCAGGTCTGCTGAGATTCATTATAACAGCAACTAAAACCAGTGAAAAGAAAACAAAATGAGAAGTACATTTGGCATGTATTTATTTACAATAGAGTCTGCTATTTGGGATAGTGAATGAGGTGGGATAAGGAAGATAAAGCAAACCCACAAATTTAAAACAAATGTTAAATAGCTGCAAGAGCATTCTGTATATAATTTATATTTAAACATGAAATGAAGATATGGAGTGAGGTTAAGAATGAAAAGGAAGAAGTCTAGGATCTTTTATGCGTGTATAATGGTTAGTCTGAAACCTGGATAGTTTTTCCATGACTAATTGAAAATTGACTATATTTCACATCTGTTTTGGCTTAACTAAAATATGCCAACTACTACTTGCACTGAGCGCACCAGTTATTTGTAGCTTGTTCAAAGGTGTGCTTTACCAGTGCCATATTTGTTACATTCTGCAGATTGGAGTCCAGGCTCACATTCTTCCTCCTTTTCTTTAGCTATAATGCACAACCAAAATATTGTTCGAACTGCTGTCTTTGATCTACGTTCCCATTTTTTAATTCTATAGTTCTAATATCTATTGTAAGGTACTTGAAGGAATTATGTTTTTTCCTATTAAGGCTATCTTTACAGTACAGACTGTTGTGAACACTGTTAAGGAAATCTGATCATCTTTAGGTTACCAGACAGATAATGAACAATGGTTTTATTAATTTACTCCAGTCTTTTAAAACTCACTCATTGTCAACTTGTTCTTTAGATACTGCAAATAACAGAAGACTGAAAGGTAAATCATCTTAAAGATTTAGACTAGCATGTTTTGTGTTATGTTCTTGATGTGATCCAATTCGATTTGTGCTTTTCAGATGTGTCAGTCATAGTCACAATAAATTGTGTTATTGTTTGCTGTTCAGCCAAGATGTTCTCACTTTAATACAAAATTCAAGTTGTTCTGTTGATACTCTTCAGAATACACAGCCAACATCAGATTTTAAAAGAACAATTTTAGGAGGTGTTTTAGGGTGAATTTCTGTTCTATTTTAGCAAGAGCTATATGTTTTGTAGGAAGCTTCAGAATTTTCAGAAAAGGAGCAACACACAATTCCAGTTCTGCCCATGTTAGGGGGAATGGTGTGGTGCTACACCTTTGGAGTTTCACAGGTTTTGCAGTGCAAATCTTGTCCTCAGGAAGGGTTGTGGAGGAGATGGAGGAATCATTGACTGATTAGGGGATGATATCATGCGTTTCTGACATCTGAGTCCAATTAAAACTGTAATTGCTCTACTGAAATGTTTCTTGCTGAGAAAGCTGGTTTTTTAGGTGTATTAATCAACTTTAATATTTCATTGTATTCATGACTCTTCTGAACTTTGATATAGTTATCTGGTATTCTGTCAAGCTGTGGTAGCTTCTTTTCTTACTGAATGCCATTTGCTAGAAACAGTCCAATCTGTGCTTGCTGGGGAGCATGTCCATGCATTCATATACATGTCTGTGACTTCAAGGTAACTCTGGGGAAATGTGAAGGAACTGTATATATTAATAATCTCTCAGCAACTGTTGTATCTCAGACAGATGAAACATTGCTGAAAAGGTCTGGAGGAAGGAGGTGCAGGCAGATTCAGACGCTAATTGCTTTTGTGATAACACCTTTAAGTAAAGTACAAAATCCAAATCCTCTTAAAAGAATAGAGGGCTACTGCAGTTCAGTGATGTTTTAAGATTATGAAAGAAAAAAATAGAATCTCAGTTTAGAAGCAAAAATCCAGAGAAGGTGGGTGGTCTCTTGTTTTCTTCTTTGTTCTCCTGTGCTCTCACACTGAGCACTGCCAGACTCACCGTACCCAGAACATGTACCTTCCTCTCCAGATCCTCACCATCCTGGGCAGGGCTCAGGAGCACTTAAGCCTGAGATGGGGCAGATGCCTTTCCAAGGATTGGCACCTCAACAGTCTGGCTGTATAACAGACTGAAATCTGCGGTAGGGTAAGATGGGGAAAGCTGAAGACCTTGTTCTTGCCCACCACCTTTTCAACATGCCATGACTCTGTGAGAGAATGAAATACACTGTTGTGTACTCACAGAAATGTGTCAGTGCCCCTCTCATTTTGGGTGCAAAGAGCCTCATGTATGTTTGCCTTTCCTCCCATAAGGTCCCGCTCAGCCCCATCCCCTTTGTGGTAGAGGTGATGCAGTGGTTCCCCTTTAAATCACTTGTTGTGGAATCCTAGTTTAGGACTCTACTTGCTGCAGAATGAAAGAATCACCCAATAAAAGGGCAGCAATGTGTTTTACTGAGGTAGAATAATACTTTGACAAAGTTTAAATGAATTTGCTGGTACTTAGCAAAAATTAGCAAAGGATAATCGAGGTTCAATTTGATGGCAAGGTCACTGCATTACTTACTATAAAGCAAATTAATTAACATGATTGGATTAAAATTCTTGTGCAAATACATATATGTATATACACAGTGAAAGTGACTTGGAAATGGATTAGGGTGGTTTTCAGAGGAATTGAGAGTAGAAGGGGTAAGGGTGGCCCTCCTGTTGAGTTACCAGGGTTTAGAAGGGATGCACTTGCTCTCTAAATTCCTAGGTGCAGCTAGATCCCGTCTTAGACCCAATCAATGGTTTATGACTAAGAATATCAGGAAGATTTGGAATATAAGTAGTAAAGGAAACCCTCCCATTGAGTCACGAGGTTCAGAATGGACCCCCTTACCCTTCAAACTCCTTCAGAGAATAAGGTTAGATCTAGCCCTTGTCCCTGGTCATGGTTGACCTAGACCTGGTCAATGGTTTATGCCTAAAAGGATTTGGATATTGGGACTTCAGTGTGGTGCTTTAACGTCATACTGTGTTTTTTATGTAAACTTGAGGTAGCAGCAATTTATTGAAATAGCAGCATTTCAAGTCTATTAATGCTGTTAATAGCAATGCTTAATCAGTCAAAATCAATAATCTGTTATAGTAAATACAGTGATTCACACAGGATTTAATGAAGCTCACTAAGCAAAAGCAAATGGCACATATACACATGCACACAGCTTTATACAGATATAGAGGTTAACCTATGATTAAGATGTTGACTTTCTGCAGTTTATAATAAATTTGGACACCCAAAGTTCTCTAGGATTTTTGCAGAAACCTAGAGATCATGAATACTCATGTCTTCCTTTGTCATCTTATTGCAAGTGGACAGTCTTCCCTGTTGTCATTCGTTGAAGACAGACAGTGGTTCCCTTCATCAGCTTATCACAAACAGATGGTCTTCCCTTCGTTGGCTTTACCAGTGGTTGGTCAGAGTCAAGCCTGAGAGGCATCCCAACACAGGGGGACATAATGAGACTGAGCCCACTGAGATGCCAGAGAGCTCGAATGGGCCTCATTTTAGGGTCAGTATAGGATCGCAAGATGGTTGGCTTTGGTCAGTTCTAGGATAGTACTTTTCCACTGTGGCCATTAATCTCATCAGGCAAGCTTGGTTCTTCCCCGATGAAGCTGTGTCTTTTATTGGCACCTCACCAAGGTATTCAGGAGTTGTAGATACAGTTACGGGGTGCATAACTGTTCCAACTCACTGACCCCATCTCTGGGAGGTGTGGGAGTTGGTTTGTTTGACTTGCCACTTCACTCGACAGTCAGAAAGTAACAAGTTATTACAGCCTCCTACATTGCAAAACTAAACAATAGCACAAAGGCTGGTACTGATTTCTCAAAGCAGTCTAGAAGTCAGCCTTGTAAAGCAGCCCAGGGAGGGGTGAGGGGGTCTTTACCACCACACCCTTCCTGTTATAGCTGTGCTGTCCCTCATTGCCACTGGGATCTCTGAAGTGGTCTGTGTACATTTGCTTTTATAACCCAGACTTTTGTTCAAAATACACAGTGGAGAAAAGATGAAGATGCAGTCAGTTTTCAGCATCTCTCTGTGTGTGTCAAATAGTAGGAACAGACACAAATAGCTGTGCCGTTGAGTTTCTGAAAAACACAGAAGTCATCAATCATCCATCAGGCGTGAAAACTACACTAATGTTAAAAGTCTTCATGGATCAGAATAACAGAAATAAAAAAGCCTCTCAAAACTTTAGTTCCTCATTTTTACTCTTGATGCCAGACTGTGGCTTTGATTTCAGTCTGACTTCACTTGAATTATTAATATGCCTCTTATGTGGCATGTAGAGCTTAGGTGATACCTTATATGAGGGCAGCCCAGCTTTTTGTGACAGCAATTTTCACAGTATGTTTTAATTCCATCTCAAATAAGCAATACTGTTGAAAACTATTAATTTCCTTAACTGAGTGCCAGCAAACCACAACACTGGCATTTGATCTTTGCTCTTGAAGACATAGTCTTTTTTAATATAAGCTTGAAATCCACAGAAAATTGTGTTCTGCACATTGCTTAATCCATATGATCTTGGGCAAAGACTAAGGAGCTGCTATTTTGAGACTCTCAGATTAAATCTGGACAGCATAACATCTTTGAATTTAGGAAGTGCTACTTAATTGCCTAGCTTTAGATTTGAAAGATGGTGTGTTTCAAGAAAAAGAATAGTTTAGTTTGGCTATCTCTAAATTTATCAGCTACTGTTCAACATTATTTGAGCCACTCTCTTCCCCACATGAAGATCTCTTTTCTGAAAGAGATCACAAGGCCAGAGTTGAGAAAGTATAAATCTTTTGAATTTTTAAACAGCTTTTCTGCTTTTATTTTAAAAATTAACCTTTCTGTTACATAAAAAATGTGTCCATACAGTCAGTAGCTTTTTCCAAATAGAAGATTTTGTAAAGTTTGTGTTGGGGGCCTTTCTGATGTTCCCTCAGTGGAGAGAAGCAGAAGTCACTTTGTGTGGGTGGGTGTGTACCCAGCTGAATACCCGATATAGGTAGAAAAAAATTGGCTTTGAAAGGAAACGTGGTATCACCCAAGGGGCTCTCTTCCATCCAGCAGTAAATTTAGATGGCCAGAGATACTGTTTAGGAAGTTCACACCATTTGGAAATTCAGTCATCACATCCGTGCAAAAATCAATGCAAATATGTTTTGATCCAGCCAACCCCATATGCAGTACTGGCACTAGCACTACAAATATGATCTCTTTCTACCTAAAATTGACTGATGAGAATGGAACAACTTATTTATTTGTTTTCTTCACGAATCCTTCCCCACTGAGATTAGATGCTCAGAGAAATTGGGTTTCAATTCTATTAATAATGCAGAGCACAGTTTTGTGGAAAGATGAGGTTATTCACAGTCCTGGAACGTGCCAGCAAGAATTCCAGCATGGAAACTGGACCACAATGTCAGCTGAAATAGTGCAACAGAAAATGCCATTTTGCAAGTGACAGCTGGAAGAAATCCAGGATGCAGAGTCAACAGCTGTCTTTAGTTGTCACAGTACTACACTTCATAGTTGGTTCAGAGTGAGACTAGTGATTTTTGCCAGTCTCTCTTAGTTTGGGAGAAAATAGCTATTTGTAGAAATGCTATAGCTTGGGTGTTCTGGGGTCCTAGGGAAAATCATAGAGCGACAGTAGATTTTTGGCAAGGCGTTGAATACTGCTTCACACAACATTCTTGTGTGAGGGTGTTTGTGGTCTGATGGAAAAAAAAGTGGCTTAGATCATTGGATCCAGAGAGTAAGGTTAATGGGTCATTCTTTGGCTGGAGGCTAGTAGCAAGTGAAGTACTACAGGGGTCTATTCTGGTTGTGTTCAATATCTTCATCAATGACTTGGAGGAGGGAACAAAGTGCCTGCTCATAAGGTTTGCACCAAACTGGGCTGAGTGACCAGTCAATACAGTCAAGGAAAGGGCTGCAATCCCAGGGGACCTAGATAGGCTGGAGGGATAGGCCAACAAGAGCTTTATGAAATTCAGCAAGGACAAATACCAAGCCTTGCTCCTGGGAAGGAACAATCCCCAGCAAAGACACAGGCTGAGGACTGCCTATCTGGGGAGCAGCTCTGGGGAAAAAAGCACTGGGACTGTGGTAGGTAGCAAGGTGACCATGGGTCAGCAGAATCTGCTTGGAAGCAAAGGTGGCCAACAGTATCCTCAGCTGTGTAAAGAGGCACATAACTTTAGATCAAGTGAAGTGATTATCCCCTTTACTCAGCACTCCTTATATCCCATGTAAATTGCTCCTTTGGATTTTGGGCTTCTCTGTCCAGGAAAGGTATCAACAAACTATAGTGAGTTCAGAAGAGTGTTACCATAGTGGTCGATGCTAGACCACTTACACTGTAATGACAGACCAAGGAGCCAGGGCTTCCTCAGCCTGGATGGCTTTGGGAGAACTTAACAGGAGTCCCTCAGCATCTACCAGGAGGTCATCAAGGAGGTCGAACCAGGCTGACAGTCTCTTGTTTTCCCACCATTGTCAACAGGATTAAACTGAGAAAAGCTTTTTCACCATGTCTTCCAGTACCAGTACTGGAAGAGACGGCAACTTGCACAAGGTGTGCAGGCAGTACTCAGAGATTTTCCAGACCCATCTGGGAACAGTCCTGAGCAACCTGATCTGAACAGACCCTGCTTTGAGGAGGAGATTGGACTAGAGCTCTCTTGAGGTATCTTCCAGCCTGAGTTATTCTGTGATTATCCGGAGGGGGCACTTTATGGAACAAGTGGAACCGCAGTGTCCTGTTCTCACCATTAAAAAACCCCAAACAAACAACAAAACAAACAAATGAACAACCCTTCCCTCACCTCAGATAATCCCAAAACCCCCATAAAAGTCCCCAGTGGAAAGGCAGGGGCATGAATAGACCTAGAGATCCCCAGAATTGAATGAAGAACCCATTCCTTCTCAAGGGTATTGCTCCATTCTGTTGCCAGCCATGCAAAATGAGAAACAAACATGAGGGGCTCTTCTTGTACCCTGTGAAGAAACCCTTAAAAGAGGCATCTTCCATACCCTTGCTATCTATTCCACAGGCACATACTTTTCTCTACATGGAGGGGTTTTTTTTCCTTTGCTTTGTATGCTTGTTTATTTTATTTTTAAATAAATTTGATCACTACCATTTGATTTGACAAAAGCTCTGTTCCCTGAGGCCTTTTCCAGGACCATGATAATGTATGAATGTAAGCCCTAAGGAAGAAGGAAATTAACGTGTGTGTGTGTGTGTGTGTGTGTATATATATATATGTATATGTATATATTTCCTGACTGGGGCTCTGCAAGTTGGGGGCAAGGAATAGGATGTAGTTACTGCAGAGCCCTGCATCTGTGAAGAAAACAGACAGAGTGCTAGGAAAGTCAGTCACAGGGACTAAGGATGCATGCTTACCTCATTGCAAAAGAATGTTAGAGAAGGCAAGTGATGCCACAGAAACCAAGATGCAACTCCTTGTGAATGCTGATCTCATATGCAATCATGTGTTACTGAACCAGAATTCCCATGCAGCCCTCCCTGATGTTCCTGCTACCTCTTGTGCAGCTTGAAACATTGCCTCTGTTGGCAAGGTCAGGGTCCTATCAACTGTACTTGTGGACTGGTAAATGCAAACCAGGGAGCTCCATTTATTAGTGAATGAGGAAAAGTAATTTGTCTGTCAGAAACTAGCTGCACATAGTGGGGCTGGGGTGATAAAGGTGATAACAAACTTTCATTGTGGGGGCAGAGTACCAGTTCAAGAGGAGGCAACGTGTGCAATTGTAGGGACTGGTGTCCGCAAGATCTCGGGCTGGCACGGAAGGATAGGAGGGGCATAGAAGCTGGGTGGCTAGCTTGCTTATCGTGAGAACGCACAAGAGATAAGACGGGAATATAAAGTGATTGCGCACTTGAATAAACGCCATTTGCTGCATCCCGATATTGGTGTCTGTGCTCGATGGCCCTGGGGCATGGGTGACTCCAGGCCTGCCCTGCTACCGGACGAGGCTTGCCGAAAGTGGAACGGCAACATGCAATGATCCCTACAACGGGGAACAGTCATTTATAAGAGTTGCATCTTTGCCCTGGTGACAACAATTAAGAGTTTAAGCATTAATAATGTGGAAAGGGTATTATCAGACTTTCCAAATTAAAAATAATTTTAAAACCCCCATGTACTTTTTATCTGGATAGAACTAAATTCCTTATCACAGTGCTTTATTCATTAGCTGTTTGATGAACCTACACATTGAGGTACCTACCTGTTGGGTTGCAATGGAATCTGCATGTGGAAATTTCCTCATTTCATCGTAAGTAATTTATATAGTTTCTTGCCATATGGCAATGACAATAGAGTACCTGTGGCCTTCTACAGCTATCAGCACTGAGAATACAAATTGATCAATCATCTCTCATGGTGCTGCTTTCAGGTTTGTCCTATTGCCATGTGTATTTTCTGCCTATGTACATATCCTGCTGATCTGCAGCAGTGTACAGAAGATAGAGAGAATGCAGATCACGCTTTCAGGCCTTTTCACATTGCTGGGGAGAGCTGCTATTGCCAAAGATTCAAAGTGATGACTGCTTCACAAACTCTAAAAAGAAATTAACCACTGAGATTTATTTTTTTTTCCTTGACTTGAAGCAATGTCTGACTTCCCCCAGGAAAGCTCTTGATGTGAAAGCCAAGATGGTCATGTTTCTACAGTACAGTATTAAAATGATCAAAGAAGAAATATAGTGTTATCTGCCAGGTATTTCTGTAGTACTTACCCCAATTTTGGTTTTCCAGTCTCACAGAGAACAACCTTTGAACCTGTATTATTGTTCTCCCTGCCTTATTCCAGAGATAGATGTAGTGGCACTATTCATCTATTGCAACTGCTCTCTAACATACCAGCTCCAGTCAGATGAGATTGTCCAGCTGGGAATTTTTCCCAGGTTAGGTCCAATGTTATGCCATCAATTCAGCAAAGTCGATTCTGCCATAGATGAAGATCACTTCCCAAGATAAATTCAATGCATATTTTTCTTTTGTTAGGTATGGGTCCTCTGTCTTGAAGTATTGTCAGTATTAAAGTGAAAAGGTCATGTCTCTTGAATGAGATACTACTAACTGGTTCTTAGACACTCACATGACTTCACCAAAATCTGATATAGATCCTCTGATACTCACCTATATGTGCACCTTCTGGCAGGCACCTTTTCTGTTCCTTATTACTGGCATTTTGGGTCTCTCATCTGAACTGTAATTCTATCTTCCAATTCAGAAATGCACAGCTCTTCAAGTCCCATTGTAACAGTTCTCTAGATAATAGCCTCGTAAATGGTGCATTATATCTGGATTTACCTCTTTGAGCATTAAAGTCCACTGACCTGATGAACCCCTGTAACAAAATCTTTGTTAACAAGTGATACTCAAGTAATTTGTTTGATTAAGGAAATGAGTTTTGTATTCTGCAACAGGAGAGAATACTCTGAAATAGATTACTATGAACTAGAAACATTGCAGGATTTTCCAAACAGTGAAAAAATTATTTCAGCTGAATGTCTGTATACATTGAGTCATTCCTATTTGCCATTAACAGACTGATTGCTGTCCCCAAGGCTCAGTGGGTCCTTCATAATTTATGTCTGGAGTTCGTAACTTAAGGAAAGAATTTTCAGGTATTCACATAAAAATATTGCCATTCTGTCTGTATGTAAAGCTCAAAGATCTCTGTTTTGTTAAAAAAACCCAAACAAACCACAAACCAAAGCCAAACAAAAGATTCTGGTTTAATGCTTGCTTTTTTTAAAAAAAAATTATGAATATTTCTTGTGTTTATCTGGATTGTTGTGGTATTTGCCTTAAAAATACAACATTATCCACAGACCCGTAATCAGAACATGAAAGGATCATTTTATCTCCTGTGCTACTTTTTGTGCTGTGTTTCCCAAGGCTTCTATTGATTTATTTTTTTAATGTAAATAACTTAAGAGGATTTAATTTTAGTTGTTGCAAAGCTATTACCTTTGATTTGAAGGGTTTTAATTGTGATTGTTCTTGAATGCTATATTGGAATTTCTTCTAGGAGCTCATGATATTTCTAGTTTTAAAAGAATTACGTGTGCTTTAAAATATTAAAAGATTTTTAATAGATATATATCTTTTAAATATTTTTAGGGTTATACTAGAACTGTATGAAGATTCTCAAACTGTCAACTGCTTTTTGATGAAATTATTAATAGATGTGTTTCAGATGTACTGATATTTTTCATGATAGCCTTCCACAAACACTCTTGTGAACAAATCTGTTGATAATGATAGTAATTAACACTGAGTAGTCTAAGTATAAAGGCTATGAACATATGTTTAATGACATTGGCATGTGGTTTTAAAAAAAAAAATTGAAAATAATTCATTTTCATAGACTTCTGAAACAACTGGTTGTATCCTGCAGCCATATGGAGAAGCATATAGTGCCTGAATTGCAGGGAGATATATAACTACCGATATAACTGGTTTTAATGATATGAGTACATTTCAAAGTTGTATAGAAAGCTTTCATTGGTTCTGCATAAGGATTACATTTCTTAACCGTTTTACAGTCCAGTAACTATGGGATGTTTTCAGAGGAGGTCTCCCTTTTGTCTTTTCAGCTAGGTCTAATTCAAATTACACTATTGTTCTCCAGAATCCTTATTCCTACAGGATAAAAAAGCATGGACTTCTTGCAGGGTATCAGAGAGTTTTAAAGCTGTCCACTTATGTTTGCATAATTTCAATATTATCAAATACAACTCTACTACAGTTTCAGGTATTTCAGTTTTTTTCAGTGTGATTTACCTCTGAAATAAGATATCCCTTCATAGTAAACAAAGTTATTGAAATATGTTCTGCTATATTGAGAAAATATTTATAGAGATTGTTTCTTTTCATGTATCCAAGTCATCAGTCGACACTCTTGTCTAGTGTTGAGGGACTCTCAGTCTCGAACAGGCTAAGGAAACATGGTGATTCCTGTAAGCAGCAGGACATGGTTTGCAGACAGGATGGCTATCCTGTGCAAACAACCAAACATGCAATTACAGCTGCACTAGTAAATGGGCATAACAAAGAATGCTAGTGTGGTTGAATGCCAGCTGGCACCTAAGCACTACACAACTGCTCGCTCACTCTTCCCCCATCCCAGTGGGACGGGGAGGAAAATCAGAAAAAAAAGTAAAATTTGTGGGTTGAGATAAGTACACTTTAATAACTAAAATAAAATAGAATAATAACAATAATAGTAATAAAATACAATAATAATAGCAGTAATCATGGAATCATTAAGGCTGGAAAAGACCTCTAGGATCATCAAGTCCAACCTTCATCCCAACACCTGCCTGAATAATGAAAAGGAATATAACAAAAAGAGAGTAAAATAAAACCCAAGAAAAGACAGGTGCTGCACAATGGCCCAGCAGCATCAGCAATCAGTGTCTCAGGTCTCCGCAGAGTCCGTGCCACTGACTGCTGGGGTGGGGACCAGGCAGCCTGAGTGTAAACCCAGGGGCTGTGCTCTCCTGCCCCAGGTAGAAGGATGATTATTTGTAGGACACGAGGGGATAGCACTGATAACTGAGAGCTCTCACATCTGAGATTTCCTCAAGTGTATGTGCTTCTTTTGCTAACTGCTCAGGCAGTGTCAATGTCTCTGCCCTACAGTCAGCTTTCTTGGATGAGGCACCAGGGACAGGCAATCTCAAGTATGGATTTACAGATACTTGGGACTGTATCCAGAGCCAATGAAATATGGCAATCTCTAGTAGATGATTGAGGTGGGAGAAGAGCACCTGAGGTGGGACTAATGTGACATAGAAGCAAATGATCCAGTCTTCTTCCACCCCACAACTTCCCCAAATACTAAGGTTTTACCTTAGCGAGTGAAGAGCTTTACACCAACTCTCTTTTTTGCATCCCTTATCCATAATGCAATTACAGATTAAAAGGAAAGTAACAGGATAATAATTACGATAATAAAATACATGTCCTTCCTCTTCTGAAATGCTATTGTTTTATCACCCCAGGTAGCTAAGGCCTTATTTCATGGCTCACTGTGAAAACTGCAGACACTGGTACAGTGCTGTGCAATAACATTCTTAGGGTACTGGCTCATTCTGGGTTTGCAGTCAGGAGCATGACCTGCAAAGTTGCCAATGTCAGTTCTGGGGCGCTCTAGATTTCACCTGAAGTGTCTTGCAGCCCAGTACTACCTAAAGTCTGTCTTTTTTTTTTTCCTAAAACTTTTTTTCCCAGACTCCCACAGCATTTCTGAGTGCCTGACCCTTTTGAATGTGAGAAGCAGTGCTAAGGTAGAAAGCACCTGTATGGGATTGTTTAAGTGAATTGCAAAGACACCCTGGTAAGGCTTCCTAGACTGGCCTGGAGATCCCATGTACTGAATCAGATGTGGACAGTGCAGAAATGCAGGTTTTCCAGCATTATCAGCCAGGGAATCCCGTGTAAGGGACAGGGGAGCTTTCCAGTGCAAAGATCCCATTGCAGGCAGGTGTGGTGATGCTGCTCCTACAGTCTGCTCCAGCAGCAAGGCAGCCACTCAGGTGCTGAGTGAGGGCTCCAGGATAGACACTCTCTAGCCTAGTTGAAGTCTGGAAATCTAAGGTACACACTCTTCCTGCCTCCCCTGTTTCAGCAGTTGTTTTAGAATGAAGGTGTTGCTCTTGTACTCCAGGTTTGGAGTCAAGGCTCCAGGGATCTCAGTCTTTGTGCTCCATCCTCTTTCTCTCTGTCCTTCCCTTTAGTGTCCCCAACTCAACCTTTTGCTCTTGAACATCGCTTTCTTGAAACAGGGTTGAAAATTCCTGTCCTAAAACACACAATCCTTTTGGCGAGCTATGTCCTGTGCTCTGTATACTTTCAGGGACAAATTCCTCAGAGCAAGGTGTTATTTAATCCCAATGTTTGGTGGAGGTGGGAGAGGGGAATAATAAAGGACTGTTTTACATAACAAAAGCTCTCCAAATGTTAGTTTTATCTGAGTGCTTGCATCCTTGGAGAATCAACTGTCCCTCTTAGAAGCCCCCTTTCCTTCAAGGCCGTGACTTTTATTTTTATAGGAGCATTTTGTCTCAGTGCCAGCGGTTACCATTCTCCTGTGGTTAGAGGCTTTGACAATATCAGTGGGCTCACTGTTGTTTCAAAGGCAGCATATTAAGGCAAAGGGCATCTCACTGTTTCTGAAGAGCAAGCTACTGTGCTATCTGTAGCTACTATTTACTTTCCTGCTTAAGTGCAGTTATTGTCATTTTGAAATGACTCCATGTTTTCATACAGCAATCTTCTTGACAAGAACCAAATGCATATCATGCATGGGATTTATAGATTACTACAGAGCAGAGCTGCATCCCTCAAACAAATTAACCCCCTCCTTCACTGAATGCCAGCAAGCAAAGGCTGAAAATCCAACTGTCTTGTTACTGCAGCTGTCTTTTGCGAAGTTTAGTGTACCACTGAGAAACTGTAATTGCAGCTGACCTCTTGATCCCAGAGAGGTTTTTCTTTTTCCTCATACTTCTTATCCTTGATTATGATAGTAAAATGTGTGCATTCTAGGACAATCTCAAAATTTTTAGGAAACCTCTGAGATGCAGAGCATTATGCAGATATTTGCTCCTACATTAGAAAAGCTGTATTTTCTCTTTTATGTTCATCATATTGTTTGTGCTCTGTGAAATATGGTATTTAGGTATTTAGTGGGGTTTTTGTTGTGTATGTGTTAGCATCAGTAAATTAAACTCTTGTTGCATCTTGTGTTGCACGGGATAATAGTGAGAGGATAAAAAATTGATTTCCTTCTTTTCTGTAAGCTTGACTTTAACACAGATACAGAAATTTCTTTTTGCATCTTTTACTCTTCAGTCTCTCCACTGATAGTATTTAACTTTTTCTTAGTTTAAGAGATTCCTAGGATATGCATTTGCTGGAATATAGGTGTACTGAGGGCATATGCTCACTTTATACGTGTTTGTCTACCTGTAGCTCTGATAAGTACCCTTACTTAAATCTGTTGGGTTTTACTATTTTATGTAAATAAAAGTACACATGAGTGTTTGAAGGTCTCAACTGTGACCTTACATACGTCCATGATGCTTAAGTATGAGAATAATTGTGTTTGTTGTTGCTCACTTCGCAGTTCTATTTGTTTTCCTCAAGATTTAATACATTATATCACAAACATGGGATTTTCAGAAGAGCTTCCATTGGTGTAATCTTTGCTCCTGTCAAAATATTAGCTGTCAGTTTAAAACCCATCTATGTGGCTCAATATTGTTTAAACTTCAAAATAATTTAAAAAAAAATAAACAGAAGGATAAATTCAACAAAGTTTGCTTTGCAAAAATATAGGTATTTGTGCTTTGCACCAACACTAGCTAGTTTCTGCCATGGAAGAGATAGTTCTGTAGAAAGTAGGGTATATTTCTGCTAACTTTTAAGCTCATTTGAGTCTGACAAAAACTTGTTAATACAAATGTGTTTCCCAATGCGCTACCCCAAAGATCAAAATCCAGTTGTCACTGAATGGTGGTTCTCGCTTGACTGCCCTCTCTGCTTTTGGCTTTTGAATAGACAGAGTATCTTTAGAGGTGTACACTTCTGTTCACCTAGAATACATTTTGGGGGATCTGGGCATATGTCAGTGTGTCCTAGTTTTAGGAACCGTTGAAGAAGTGAGGACTTGATGACAAATGCCTTGTTTTTAGCCAGATGGCTTAAATCAACCCTGATTCAAGCCTTGTTGAGGTAAAATGCAAAAAATACAGGGTTTTTAGGACATCAAAACAAGTAATCAGATTAAAATATTTTACCTGGATATGAAGAAATTTTAAAAAGAAGATTTACGAATCCTTAGTCAATATATTCTGAGATCATCTAAAGATGGCACTTTAGAAATGGGTATGCATTGCTTTTGTTTCAAATGAGCATGAGAAGAAAATGTGGAGTCCATCTGATTTATGCTAGTTATGGGAGAACAGATAGTACCTGGTTTGATGTAAACCCTGCTGGTACAAAGCTGTAAATCCACAGTGACTTTCTATGAGTGTCAGTGGCTGTATCAAAAAGGGAATTTTGAGATTACACAAACACAAATCTGTTTTTAGGTACCCTGTTCCTCTCCTCTCCTCTTGTAAATCAAGTTCTGACCATTCTGTGTCATTTTTTTTTCTTTCACACGGCAATTTCTATTCAAAGTAACAAAATTATTCACAAAAAATTAGCTAATTTAGCTGAGACACTAACAGTAAATTTGATCAGAATATTCTTAAGTGGCAGTTGATAAATAATTTGTATTCATAGCTATACTGTCATTTTCTAGCCAACTGTGCTCTTTAAATGAAGGTTTTTAAAAAATAAAATCTCTAATGGAGATTTATGAAGAAAGTAAATTCTTAAAGTATTTGTTCTCAATTTATGAGCAGCAGAAACTGCAGTGTAAAAACATTTCCTTGTGTAAATAAATATACTTTGTGTTTAGCAAGAAGATTGCAATCAGTGATTTTTATTTTAAAGTAAGTGTTTAGATAATTTATTTTGTAGTCTGTCTGGATTTGATAGATAGCAGCTGTATCATAATTTCTCAAAAGTGTAATAGAAGGTCTCTCCCAGCTGGAATGTTTGCTTTGGGAATAAGTTTTGGGAGGTCACTATGAAAAGTGATTTTATAAATCATGTGTGAGTAACTGTGTTTTTGGTGAAACTCTAGTAAATATTTGGACATGCTCTGTGATTTATGAAAATCATTTATGTGAGAGAAACATATATTTGTGTGATTAAAGAAAAAAAAAACACCGTGCTCTACCACTGGTGATATGTTGGGGTGAGAAAAGCATGAAGACTATACAAGTTGGTAGCTAATTAAAGACCGTTGGTTTCAGAGTGGTAAATCTGAATGCTGGCTCTCTGAAAGATCAGAATATAACAATTTCGCCATTTTCATAGAAGTACTGAGATGAAGCACTATTTTAAGTTTTGTGAAGGGAATGAAGTGTAGAATATAGTTCTACACTGAGAGATGATTACATTTATGTAGAAACAGGGGACTCTGCATCTTTATTTCTTGCTTGTTTACAAAATGTTGCTTATGTTCTACATTAGAATTCAGCTCCTGTCTTCTGCCTTTCTGAGTGTCTGTGGTTTAATCATTAAATACACAGAAGAACAGCAACCAACTACTATAATTTGCCTGAGGAAGGAGTTTGCAATGAAGAGAGTCTAGAGCCCAAAACTGTGTCTCCACTGACATCATGGGAATTGCAGTCTAGGCTAGAAAATGCCACTGATCACAAGGTCATGTAATAGAGATTCCTTATCAGACATGTTGTCCTTAATTCTCCCTAACTCCCCAGCCAGCTTTAGAACTGCAAATTACATTGTTTCACTTTAAAATCTGAAGAAAAAAAGATTTCCTGCAAGCCTGCAGATAAAAATTTTGGGTGAGGAAAAAAGAACAGCTGCAGCTAAGCTCTACTTAATAAACCAAGTAAGTCCTGGTTAGATTAAAAATCATCTTTGGATATACAGATGCATATGTACAGGACTCAACTTGAGAGGAATGTTTAGTAAACTGGATACTGGGGAAAGTTGGGAAATGTGTTACTCTCTGACTACCTGATCTTGTTTCTGGTTGGTTTGTTTTTCCCTCCAGCCTGTTGAGACATAGCCGAAACTGGGTTTAAAATGAAACTATACATAAAACTAATTTCTCCTTGTCCCGCCCCCTACATGTATCAACATTCACACCTTATACTATGTAGAAGCTTATTATTTTATAATGACAAATAAAGAGTATAGTAGTGCACTAAAAACAGGCCACTCTTTATCAATTTTCTGTTACTGTTTTGCAGTGCTAATCATAGCAGGTGATGGTTGCATCAATTCAATCGTACTCATTTCTTGGTAGCTCCTTCATTTCTTATTCCTTTTAATACAGCTTCACTCAAGCATTCTCCTTGTTTCTTCAGACTCTCCTGAGCTTTACCTATATTTTCTAGAAAGCTGATAGTACTATAGGACAGGAATTCTCAATTTAATCTCTTGAGGTTGTTTTAGAAGTGGGAGCCTGTAAAGGTAGCAAATCAATTCCATGCACACTTCAGGGTCTGACACACCTGTAAGAGGCAGATTGGCTTGTTGGTGTAGCAGAAGTTATGTCAGGACTACAATAAATCTTAACTTTAAAGGTATGTCTTTGGATTTGTGCCTCTATTACACAATATAAGAAAATCTAGGATATAATCATACGGATTCATAATTTTAAAGCTGTGCTACATGTTCAAGTTATGAGTACTTTGGTGATAGGCCTTTCAAAAATTCTTTAAATAATCACACCTTGATTTTCTGTCAAGACAGAAGCGGGTTACAGTACTATGTTTGTTTAGGCTATAAGTCATACCATATACTTGTCACTGGCAGATTCAGTGGAAGGCAGTCTGTTCTTTCAGGCTATGTTAGATAAAAATGGGAGCTGCTGTACTCAGCATCCGTGAAAATAGGGACAGTTTCAAATTATCTGCTGACATGTTGAAAGTGGTTGAAAGAGCAGGTCTCCAGGCTCCTGGAGGTTAAAGGGCAGTCAAATGAACAGTGGAAGGTAGAGAGATGTGAACAGATCAGTTTTTTCATAAGACATTAACTTAAACCAAATATTTCAGATGCATGGAATAAATATATGCATGGAATAAATAAAATGATGTATGAAAAATAATCGAGATCATAAGATGATTACTTTCTCAGTATTTAATTTCTGAATGTCAGTCCAGCTATATTCTGCTTGTGTCTGTCCCTTTAAATACAAGAGATGTCATTAGGGCAGTCTGACCTTCCAAGAAGGGAAAGCAAGTGCACAAAGGGTTTTGGCAATAACACTGACAGTGCGTTTTACTGCAATACAGAATATTATCTGTTACAACCTTAATGAGAAAGGTGGATGTTTTATGTTCTCCGTGACTGTTTGGGCTTCCTGATGTGAAGGTAATCTTAATTTCAGATCGAAAGGAAAATTGAGACACATTTTTTTCACCTTATGAATTGCATCCGATGCACCCTACTGTTGAACTCAGGACTGTAGTTTCCTAACGTCATTATAATCTTGTCAATGTTGTTTGCAAATATATAACTCCTATGGGCTTTGCTCTTTGATGTGTTCTGACTCACTTTTAGCGTGAGATCAGGTAAAACACATTTTAGCGGGTTTTTATTCTACCTTTGTCACAAATCCATTCATTAGCTGAACTAAACATTGAAAAGATACCATATACAAAAGGCAAAAATACCATTTGCTTGGTGATAATTACTAGTGTTCATTTTCCCACTTAAGTGATAGGGCACATCACACTGTTGCCATAGCAACCCTGATTCTGTCCCATTAACTCCCTAATGTGAATTTATGAATGCAAGTTTCAACGTGTGGAAAGTGGCTCAAAATAGGGAGTGATTCATCATGTACAGCACAGACAGCTGAGTTGCAGGCTAAGTCAGGGCTGTCTGATTTGGTTTGCAGTCTTAAAGTGGTATGCTGTGATGTAGGTATCCAATTAAAATGAACCAACTTGATATTTAGTGAGATTTAAAATGGCAGTTGAGTAGCTGTTTTAATTTTTGAAATATTCTGTGCTCCATTACAACATTTAAAAAAATACTTTTTTTTTTTTTTACTGAATGCAATGGAAGATACTTGCTCTTTTATAATGATTTAACTGAGATATGAGACACTTCATAGGTGAAACCCATTTCAAGTTAGGCTGCTAATGCTGAATATTCCTGAATCCAGTGCTGTAATGGGTTTACTCCCATACTTCAATTAGTATTTCTCCTCATCTACACCTCAAGAAAACAAGTCTGTGAATAAGGAGCTGAAAAGAACTCTGGGTTCTAATCTTGGCTGTCCCGTATACTACTTGTATGATTTCGCGGTAAATAATATTTTTCTGGTCTGCTTCTCCTCTAAAAAAAAAACCCCAAACAAACAAACAGAAAAAAACCCTTGATAGTCTCTCCTGTGTGTCATAGCTATTTAGACTTGATTCCTGTGCCTATTTGCAATTTTAACGCGTGTGATGAGCCTTAAGAAATGTATTGGCAGTTGTAGAAGTAGTCACCTGTATAAAATAGCAAATGTGTCTCTACTTAACAGTCTGTCTGCTCAGTACCCAGCATCCTTTGGCTGTACCGTTCTTTACCAGGGTTCAGTTGTGAGGGCTATTGTGAAATGGATGGTGTTGAATGCAGAAAAATTGCATTAAGGAAATGGTATCGTGAATATGATGGCTATCATTTCGAGGTGGAATTAAGGTAGCTCATGCAATTTTATTTTGCATCTGTGCATCTGCATGGTGATACAGTCCTTTATTGCATGATTATATACTATTTTTAGCAAGTTTTTTGGAGTTAAAGATGTGCTGTAATTCTTTTTCTGAAAAGGATATTGGACTATATGTTGGCAAGTATACAGTTGTAAGAATAAGTTTTTTACCGGGAATAAAAGAAATACACTTCCTTTTATATTGGCTACCTTTCAGAATTAAATTACTGCTACAGGAATTTATGCTAAATCCTTTTTGCATAGCACAGAAGTGGAGTCAGACTCCAGAGTTCATTTTCATGCTTTTCTGTGTATTATTATATGACACTGAATCATTCAGTTCCAGAGGAAGATTTCTACTTTATTGTAGTCAAGAAATTTGCCTTTCAGGGTTGTTCTGAATGGAAGTAAAAGATATGTTACCTATGTTGTCACTAATACATTTGGTCAAACACAACTTGTTCCCTTTCTTTTGCCGTTTTTCACAGCAAATTTCCATTGTTGCACTACTCATTGTTTACCTGCTCATCTCTTCCAACTGCCATCAGGTATTGCTAACACCATCTAGTGAGGATGATCCCCCTCAACTTCCAGCCAAAAAGGCTGATTTTGCTCATAAATCCTTAAACACAGACTTTGTTTTGAAGATAGCAGTATCTGTATCAGGAATGAAGGATTAAAGACACTTTGGGAACTGATGATGATATGTGGCTTCATAAATATGCAGAGTCCGCTTTAAAGAAAAATAAAGCAAAACCAAAAACCAAAGTAACACTTTGAAATCAATCTCAAGTGTTTGCATCGAGGTTAAAGACACGACTGATATAATAATGAAAAGTCTGATATGAAACATGCTGGTAAACTACTAAGATCCCAGCAGTAGTGGATTTTTATCAGAACAGATACCCGTCCCATAAATCTTTCTTAACAAATGTGAGGGAAGTAATGGCAACTACAAAACTGAATCTGCTTACATAAAAATAAATAGGTGTAAAGTAAGATGAGGACAACTGTTGACTGATGTCCAGAAAATTCATCTTTCTAGTGTTAACCACATCTACTTAAACTTGAGTATGTGCATTTTGTGTATTTAAGAAAACCCAACTCACGCAGATCTCCAGATGATCTGGTAATTATTTTGCTGTCTTGAAAGATAATGGTGTATGGGTCTTTTGTTCATTCAAGTGAGAATCTGTAAATTGAAAACCAGCATTTCTCTTTAAGCAATCATTTGACAGAGAAAGGGAAGAGAGCAAAAGTACTGTGGAAACTATACCAGCAGTAATCTATTAGGAAAACCACCAAGTTGATTCTCTTTGCTGGTTGACTGAGGCTAGCGAAACGGTCATCAAATTGTCAGAGAATATGAAATTGGACATGAGAATGACTGCCTGGATTGGTAAAGGAGGGGAGAGTATGCTAATAGCAAAAATATATACTACTCAAGTAATTTCTCTATCCACGGTACCACTTCACAGTGTAATTGAATGGGAGACTTCCCACTTCCATGTATGATACAGGATGGAGTCTCCCAAATTGCCTAGAAACACAGTGTGATGGGATGTTAGTCTGAATTCTGAGAACCAGGAAAGTTGCATGAAACAGAGAGATGCTTTGGGTTCACACATTACTTTCCAGGAGTGAAATACTGTGTTCTGTGATGGTCTGATAATTGACAGCCTTACAGTGCATATAGATGGAATTATGTGACATTTCAGTAAGTAGTAAGTTAACAGAAAACTGAAATTTGATGGATGCTGAAGCCACATTTAGATCTGGTTTGGATTTTGGTCAAAAGTTTAAAGTCAATAAAGAGGATTTCTTTTTAATTTGCTCATTCTGAGAAAGTCAATATAAAACATTTATTTCAGAAATGCCAGAACAATTTTTACTAGTTTACTCTTAACAAGGGTTTTAAAGTTAATTTTGGAAATACTGTTCTGCTAACACAATTAAAATAATTAATTACTTCTAAGTCATCCTAGAAGTAGACACCACCTCAGTTTTAGAGCTTTCCATTTTGCAGCAAAATAACCAAAGATATGTCCCCATTTTGAAGAAACCCCAGCTGAAATCAGTTTGACAGATCCATTTTTAATCTCTTATTTACTGGTTCAACCACTGAATGAAAACAGGATTTGTATTTTGCTTTGCCCTTTATGTCAATATCCTGAATCATCCAGAGCTTTGATGTAGATGTTCCTAGGCCTTATACAGTGAATGCCTAAAGGATGGGGGAAAAGGATAAGTTTAAATAGAATATAAATTTGAAAAGTAGCTTTTAGAATACAGTTCAAAGTATATCATAGAATTGAAATGAAAAAAAAAAAAAACAAAACCCAACCAACCAAAAATCTCAGTCATTCTCTTGTTCTAGGATTTGGCCTACGAACTTGTTTTCAGTTTAGCTTTTTGAGATTTAGCAAACTTTAGCAGGCCAGTCTTCTGTGGGTTCAAGAAGTTCCCCATCTTTGAAGCCCACCTGGCTGTTCATGGCAGGTCTTACTCTCACAGCTTCTCACTTCAGCTGTGGTATTTTTCTGTGTTTACACCTGGTTCTTCAGGAAATAGCTACCTTGGGGTGTATCTCAAGTAAACAATTTTCACAAATAAACTCAAATACACATTTTACAGATGTAAAAATATACAATGTCCATCTGTCACATCGCTTTATACCTTCTGATCAGCTTTTGGGAGTATACAGTGGGCAGCATACACAGGAAGGATTTCTAAAGGATTTGTTCCCTGGTGGTATAAGGGGTGGGCAGATTGCTTGAGAAGAGAATAAATACAGCAAGTTCAGCTCATTTCAGTAGTGGTGTCTCAGGAAGCTTTTTCTCAGCTGTGTAGGAAAGGTCTTGTTTTAACTCATGAACTAGGAATTGCAGCGAATGCTTTGAAACCTCTTGCTGTCAGGATATGCAGTGAAAATGTGTCACTGCTTAAAAGATTAGAAAGTCACATCATCTTAGGCGGCTGTTCAGACTTCTGGATGATAATTAAGAGGAGCTATTTATATCTTGTAAGTTGTTGCACAAAAGCCATGATATTTCTGGAACACCAACATGTTTAGATGAATACATTTACATGTGTAGTCATACGTGTATGTGATTGCTCATACAGGGGATCTGTGCTCATCACTTTTTAACAAAGAAAAAGTAATTAATTTATGTCAATTTATTGGCTTCTTTGGGGTGTGAAATGTTGAAGTTTGATGCCAGAACACAGATGGACATTCAAAATATTTCAAAAGTTAACAAAGACATTAAAGGAAATCCCACTATTTATACAAAGAAAACTTCATCCTTTGCTGCTAACTGGGTGGCCTTCTGCAATGTGTTGGCCTCATAGCTAATAACATCTTGACTGCAGACAGTTCACGTGCAGCAACATAGGGAGCTGTTGAAAGCATATTGGAGTTGAACAGCTAAGAGGGGAAGGAAGTAGGGCACATTGTAAGAAATGCCTGCATGTAAGAATTTCCTGCATTTCAGTTACTGGAAATTTTGTAGAGCTGGTTAACAAGAATGTCTGCTAAGGATATATGCTTGATGTGGCTTTTATTTGTTTTTAATTATTGGACCTGACATCAGAGAAAAAAAACCCTAAAAGTTTAAAGACTGGCAAATGAATTGATGTTTTAACAACAGCATTTTCTACTAAATGCTGCTGTGTATGTATATGTAATGTGAAAGCTCATGAAAGGTATTGCAGCTGACTAACAAACATTTAGAAAATGATTTATGGCATATGGAAAACTTGATTTGAGTTCTTCTACATGACTTACATGATTAAGTATTTCAAGCTTGATGTTTGGGCTCCAGGATTAGTAATAACTTAAATATACTTAAGCCTCAATTACATAATACAACCTAAAAATATTTTAAAACTTCAAGATATAATAAATACTCTCTGAGGACCTAAGTATTCTGCTTATCAAGATTGCACCAATTTTTCTCTAATAGTTATCAAGTTTAGCTTAGAGACACACCATTTAAAAGACAAAAAAGCAAATGTTCTTTTTTTTCATGTGGAAAAACGCATCTGTGTTTACAACTGCTTGTACTTTAAAAGTACTAAGATTACTAGTAAGGGAGATGCCAGTTGCAAATTCATAGGTTGAACTGGGTTTTACACTTGATTCGTATCCTATGCAGCATGTCTTATACAGGCAAATAATATTTCATCTGCTGCACATGCTTGCTCTTTGACAAATGATGGGAATTGATAAGTGTTTCTATTTAATGATGTGATTAAAAATCAGTATTTAGTTCTGTCTTAAAAATAAAGAAATAAGAACAAGTAAATGTGGGCATACTTTGCTCCAAATACTCTTAACAGTAGAACACCACATATCACTACATTTCCATTAAATTCTCTTGCTGAAAGCTAACATATCCCTTACACTTACAGAATTTTTATGACAATTATTTTCTTATTTTCTTCTTCATAATATAAACATTTTCTCAGTAGGAGCTAAACAAGATTCTTCTACAAACAAGCACTGCAAAAACTGTGACCATTTTTGTGGACTGTTCTCATCAGTCAGTGTGTTCAGTGATTTAGGTCATCTACAGGGAATAGTAACAGTGCCTTCCCACATGGCAGTTATTTTTTATGAAAATTATTCCAAATTACCTTAATGTCCGTCAAGAATACTTGCAACCTTCAGCAATTTTAAATGGAGTGTCTCTCTGTAATTTTTTCAACAGCACATTATTTTTCTCCTGCTCTTGAGTAAGGTACTTTCTATTATCCATAAAAATGACTCAAGATACCCTACAATTAATTTGAACCATTTCAAAATTATCTGTTGTAAACGGTCCACTTTCTGGTATGCAGAGGAATGAGGAGACCAGGTGAGTGGAAGAAAGACAGGAAAATACTGAGGTTGTGATGTGGAAGTGGGATAAGACAGCAAGAAGTTGGATGTTTAGTGTTTGTGAAAGGTTCAAAAAGTACTTTTCACTTCATTCAGTAAATTACATACTCCAAATTATATTTAAGGAATAATCCTGAAGGTTTTTATATGAGATTGCAATAATGACACCCCAACCAATACCTCGTGGCACGTTAAGTCTAGGATTTGGTGAACATGAGGCTGCAAAGGTAAAAAGTGCCAAGTGATTATTAGCACGGAACCTGTGAAACCATATAAACACCTCCTCCATTAACCAGCTGTCACAGTTCTTCCCTGGCTGCCTTTTCCACTTGCATCTGTGTTTAGAGTTGCCAGTTAAAGGGAATACTTGATTGAAAAATGAACTTATTTCTGAGCCCATTTGACACTAGAAATATTTAAAATTAATAGGATTGCCTGGGAGATTACATTAAAATAATTGGATGGATCTCAGTGCTTTCAGGGCCCAGAACTTGCTCTTCGAGGAAGTTGAATTGAAGTTACAACCAGGCAAGATGTGCTCGAAAGGGAGTCTACATATGGGTTATCTCCACATTCAGTGTTCACTATAGGGCTCTACAGAGCAAGTCCACAGCTGTTCAATTGTGTTCCCCTCTTGCAGTGCCTCTTCTGTAAACCTTTGATGCTTTTGTGATGCTGTTGTGAGAGGTTTGTGTGGCCACACAAGTTTCTTACTTTCAGGTTCAAACTGAAGCTTGAGAGGAGCCTGTACTTTTTAAAAAATCAATGTACTAGCAAGTAGCCATGTGTTCTACAGATAATTATCTTTATTGAAGAGATTGTACAGCAATTTTAAATTACAATTAGTAAATAAAAGGTTTTCACAGATAATGGGTTTCCTTTGATAAACCAAGGAGAACCTTTGTCTTGCTGCTTTTTCAGCTTTTGCCAAGTTTATTTGTGTAGTATAGTGTAACATAGACTAAGATCTCCTTAGGGGTTTATTCAGCAAGTGACTCTTAATTGAAAAACTCATTTCAGATAATCCCTGTGAGTGAAATTAATCTCTTGGTTTCAGTGAAGTCATACATGACCAATTTCATTAAGAAAATATATTTTACATTTATTTTAAATGTCAGGTTTGGATGCTTATTCTTTCATTAGATATTATGATATTACATTCTTGATACTTTTAAAAAAAATAGAATTATTGCTTCTTTACAATAAAAGCAGAATATAATTCTTTGTGTTCTTACTGCATCGCAAGCTTTGCAAAGATTGTAACTGCCCTTGATTATTTTATATCGTAGCAAAACTGTTCCTAAAACTGATTGATATAGTGCTCAATCTCTTTTAATCTCACTGTAAATTATTTTTTTCAACTAATAAATATTTAGAGTGAAATCTAGACAGGCATCTTTAACAATTGTAGTGTATGATAGGGTAGAGGTATGTAGGAGGGTCCCTCTAAAATTTGTAGGGAGAGATTGTTTCCTGAAGCAGTTCAATGTCATGTAATTATTTTTTAAAAATGAGCAGCAGTGCTTTCTTTTTCTCCTGCCATGTTTTTAAATGTCTAATTCTGTACTGTACGCTTACTCCAGTACCATATGCATGGACTTCGTGTCCAGTGTGGTGTTAGATGACTGCTCTTTGGTACCTTGCAGGTGAGAGATGAACAAAAATCTCTCTTTTGGGACTACATGTTGTATATAAACAAGTAGCATTCTAGTTGCCATACAACTTTTATATAAAACCATGTGTTTACACATATGTTGTCATATTAAAAGTCCATTGTCAAAATAGCATTATCAAATAATCAGATGTTAGCAAAAGAACCAGTTAAAGCTGCTGATTCCTCTGAAATTCATTGCCTAGGCTTCCATGCACCAGGCTTTGCTCTCTGAGAACCTGTTTACAAACTGTTTTCCCCAGTGTCCTGTCTCAGCCAAGGCACACAAGGAAATTACTACTTTTCTTGTGACTTGTTCTCTGATATTAATGATTATAGCATCTGAATATTTGCCCTCGCAACCTACCTCCATAACAGTCTAGTGAGGGGATGGGTTTTTTTGTTTCTTTGTTTTCAATGTTTTATGGATTAGTACCCGAGTGACACTAAGGTCAGTGTTTGCTAATCTTAGAAGTCCAACTGGACATGCTTGGCCCTAATTTTTCTTAATATTTAGAGTTATATAGGACTTGTTACATTCAGAGCATACACCTTGTTTTCTTCCACGGCAGCTGTGCCAGCTCAGCACTTCTACAGACCAGACCTTAGGGTGTGCATCCAGAAAATTAGGAACATGCAATTAATGAACATACGCAAAGGGTTTGGCTTATACGACTACCAACATACAGGGACTTTGTGGCACAAAGACAAATAAAAGCTAGTTTTCCTGACAATCCCGAGCTCCTGTAACCACAACAGCAGATTTTCTCATCCTGCAGCTCTTTGCTTTATTCCCTACCACCTTCGAATTTAGTAATCAAATGATGCCAGGGAATGTGAAAACCTGTTCATCCCAAAGCACACGGGTGCTGTGCGCTTCATACTTGACCGTATATTCAGCGACTTCTGTCTTGTCTTGGTACTTGCATTTTTGGAGCTCACACACGCTGCAGTCACCATTAATTAGTTTGTGTGTAGCAGCTTAATGAGATTGAAAGTACAACCCTTTTTCCCTATTGTTCTTCACCATGTACCTGAATGCTGATTTCAATGGAGTTTTAACCTCTAGGGTCCTTGTACAAAGCATGCTCTTTTTCAGAAGGTGATGTGCCATTTTATCCTGTGCTGGTGTTACGAAGAAGTAGATCTCACTAGGACTGATATGCCAAAAGTGCTGAGAGCTCAGGAAAATATATCTATGTAATATTTGGATTTCTCAAGGGATGAGACTGCTCAGTGAAAATGGGATCTTAGTGTTACCAGCAGTATGAAGATTGTGTCTCCTGTGCAAACCCTGATTTACTTAACTGACTCTGAATAACAAATTTTGGCAGATTTTTACACAGAAAACACAAGATGTGCCAGCTTCTATATTAATGCTTAAAATTATGAATACTATGGAGATCTTTCCCTAAAAGAGATTTTTGCTATATAAGACCTCAAATTATTCTAACTGGGGAAAACAACCCCATGCAACTTAATGCAGAAACTAGTGAGAACATTTTCAATCCAAACAGCTGAATTTTGGCAAAAGTACACACTATCAAAATACAGATTTTGTAACAAAATTCAGGCAGCATAAATACTCTATGCTCCTATCTTCATGGTTTGTATCAAGTTCAGTTTCAACCACAAACTCCTGTCAGCAAGGTTATATAAGAATAAAGAATTTATGAGGCCAGTTTGGGTAATTTTACCCAGACATTATATTGGCATAAATGTCATGCTGTGCCCTTTGAATCAGAGACAGAAGAATCAATCCACAATCAGATACTTAGTGGCTGGTGCTGCTGCCTGCACAGAAGCATCTGGGTATTAGAATTTCCACCTGAATCCAGGTATTAGCATACATCAATGTGGTCACAGGATGTAGGGAAGATATGGTTTGACACTACACCGTCAGCATAATTTGTAGATAAAATTGTATAGAAACTGTCCTTTTAGTTTTTATATGCTCTTGGAGACAAGAGGCTGAAATAGGAATTGACACTATGGTCTCTCTGGAGTTACTTTCTCTGTATGTATGTTGCAATAGGAGGCAGTTTTGCTTATATACAAACATATTATGGCCCCCTAGCAAGGAAGATTTGGACCAGAGGCAAGAGGAAAGTTTAATAAAATATAATGAAGTATATTACGGTTGTCAGTGATATACACCTGACTGACCTAAGCCTTACCTTCAATTACTTCAAGATTTGTTAAAATGCTGAACTGAAGTAACTACCGTTTCTCCAGGGATGAACAGATGAAGTGACCAAGATGATCCTGACTCGTAATTGTTTTGGTTATTTAGGGAGTAGGGAAGACATCTCATTTCCTTTCACTGCAGAAGATTGTGACATTCCCAACTTGCTAGTGCTGAGAAGACAATATAGGCCCCTAGTCTGTAAACATAATTAGAGAGCTATTTTGCTCCCCTATCAACGGCAACTGCGAGAGGCAATCTCATTAGTGCGTGGCCTGCTGAATGCAGGCAATGTTTGTGCCTTTTCAAGCTGTAATGCATTTTTGCTGATAACATAGTCCTAGCAATTATCCTTTTCTCTATCAATTTTGTGGGTGTCTAGCGCTTTGGAATATTAACTCTTCTTTATATCTGTCACTGTTAAAATCATTTTAAAGAAATATAGCGTGCCGGCCTTTGGCTCATATGCAGCTGATGGCAAATTCGCTGTCACTACCTAGCCCATCTGTGCTGGCAGTACACATGCTCCTACATTGATAAATACAGTGTGGGTGTTTGTAAGAGTTTTTCAGTGTTGAGGACCAAATTCAAATGTTGAGAACTCCCTCCTACAGTTTGGTTTTGGACACCTGAGGTAGAAGTATGGTCTTAAAATCACGGCACACCTATGACTGCTATTGAAAATGGTGATATTTATTTATAATTTTCACTTCAGAAATAGCAAGTAGCATTCACTAAAAGCACCTGAATTCTTAAAAGAAAACCGCTCCCCCCAAAACAAACAAACAAACAAAACCCTAGAAAAATAATTGATTTTATAAACTTTTTTTAGTACAGAGCTATTTTTTTCTTAAAAAAATCAAATACCTCCTCCCCTCAAAAACCACAACCTAGAAAAATAATGGATTTTTATACAGTATAACTTTCCTTTACTATTAACAGAGCTACTTTTAAAAAAATTCTACAATGTTGTTGACATGGCAAGACTATAGGCTTGCAAAATCAAAAAAAGGAAAAAAATTACAAATTCCTCTTCTACTATTCGCTATTCTAAGCTCTTCTCAGTGTGAATAGTATAAGAAGCTTTTTTGCAAGTGACATGAAAAAATATTTTGTTTATATTATTTGATTTAGTGTATTCTTTACTGAAGTGACAGAAACTGATATTTACAGTGCTAATTCAATTAAATAATAAGTCCTTCTCAGTGGATTAGAGAAATGAAGAAATTTAAGGATTTCAGAGGGAAAAAAAAGAAAATAAAATGTTATTAGTGTCATAAGTAATGTATAAACCAAAGGCAATTTTATAACAACATCTTATGTAATTATAAGAGCCATATATAATTTCCCTACAAGCAGCAAAAATCTTTTTCTGAAGACTGTTTTCATAGTAGTAATAATCTATTTCCCTGAGCTAATGGAGGGCTGGTTTGGTAATAAGGTACCTCCAGAGATTCCTCTCAGGTAGCATACGAGCCTGCAGGTGTACTGAATTTGCTCTGTTTTTTCTCCTATGATAGAAACTTACCAGTAACTTAAAATGGTTGCACACTAAAAATTAAAAATGGGATATTTCATAACTGATTTTTTCCTGCTAATGCTGCCTTCTGATTTGATAATTTATTTTTAAAGAAATGCTTTTGAGGTAAATAGTCTTTACATTTCCAATCAAAACCTAGATTATCATTTAAAAGCTTGCTAATACTAGCTTGCTAATATTGCTATTGGTTGTCATTGGTAATTAAAGAAATATTATCAATAGCAGTTTTGATCTCCTTAATTAAACCTGTTTCTTTTGTAAAAGTATTTTTATAGATACATCAGGTTCATCAGTGGGCTTTTTCTTGCCTGGTGAAAAACAGTCCTCTTAAATCTTGAGTTCCTTCAGGTTTATTATATTATTATTGTACTCAGGTGCAGACATAGCTAACCTAAGCTTAGCTGTGTGAAACTTAAATTTCTAGTCTGTATTTGTTGTCTAGCATCTCTGCATGGCAAAGAGAAAGATGGGAACACTCTGGAGGTGAGTCACTCCACTTCCCTCTTTCCATTAATTGTAAAAAAAGCTCAAGTATAGCTGCTAAATTTTTAGGTGGCTGAAATTTGATAAAATGATACTGTCATTAGTGTTGGGCTCTCCATGTTGATGTTTTCTGCTTTTCCTATTCATCCTGAATAAATATTGAGTAGAAGTAACACGGTTTGCTTTATCTTTCCAGAACAGGCTGCTTCCCATGATGATTTCAGGGCAGTCAGAGCAGTTCCTGAATTCAGTTTTCAGGCTTTCTTGTGATGATGAGCTGCCTTTCAAATTTTGCCTGGTCTGTTTTGGCTTGCGTAGTGGGGCTTATGATATATGCTGTGATGGTTTGCAGGCTGCACTTTTCCTCTCTTTCTGCATTTAGAATCAATGTGAACACCATTAAAAAAAATGCTGCAGGTTGTTAAAATATTTTTAAACAACAGTGTTGACTCTACAAGAGCAAGATGATAGTGCCTGAGGATTCTGACTTCTTCACCAAGTTTTTGTTGGAAAAATAATACTTAGATTCAGGCAGATTTGCTTGAGAGTGCTGGTTATAAAAAGTAAGCTTGCTGCTTTGTTGTTGTATCTCATTGTGGATCATAAAGCTGTTTTTATACTGCTTTACCCATTGCAAAGCCTGTTAACAGGATAACCATACAGTTTTTCAAGGAAAGAACTGATGACTGTATTAAAATGAGGGACTAAGTTTGTTTTTAAGAAAATGGGCTGTGCCTTTGTTTTCTCCTATTCTTGATTCAAAATGTTACCCAGCAGTATGTGGTTCTTGCTGAAAACAGAGCACATTCGACACTAGGATCACTCAGACCTCAAAAGGGGGAAGCTTTTGTGTGGCCTAATATTAGTCTGAGAAGTCTTCTAATGAATATGTCTTCTGAAAAATCTTTAGTGAGACCAAAGTGCTTTCTGAGGAAATGTTCCTCTTGCTCCCTGGGAGGGACAGGTTAACTCACCGAAAAGGCACCTTGACTCAAGCAGTCCATGGGAGTTTGCTGAGCACTGTCTGGTACTTCTGCCTCCTTTCTGGGATGCAGAGAACAATCCCTGAAGGTAACACTGCCACCTTGGGCTCTAGCACTGTAAAAGCACAAGTAGGAAGTTCTAAGAAAATTGTTTTCTACCGCTGGAGAGCTGCTTGTTACCCGAAG
Organism: Coracias cyanogaster; assembly: GCA_033124195.1. NCBI lineage: Eukaryota > Metazoa > Chordata > Aves > Coraciiformes > Coraciidae > Coracias > Coracias cyanogaster. The sequence continues at coordinate 106,342 of JAVSBS010016162.1, forward strand.
GCAGGGAGACACAAACCCTGATATTTCTTCTCAAGCACAGAGATGTATCCCTCTCACAGACAGTTAAACAATGACGCATTAAAATGAGATTTTATTGCTCTAACTTTAATGATTTCTTCTGGATACTTTATGGTGCGTTTAAGAAATTGCTCCTCAGTGGATGCCTACAAAGAAGTTCTAATAGCTGTTCATTTCCAGTATCTTTGTAACTTAAGTGAGTCTTTTTTTTTTTCCTGTACCTTCTACAATCTCATGCTTTACTGATTAAAAACCATACTTTTCTTCCTTCTTGTAACACATAGATTATTTTCCTTAAGTTTGCAAGAATTTATATTATAGCAAATGATATGGGTATAGGTATGCTTTCTAAGTTTCACTGTAGGAAAACAAAATATCTCTTTTAAGATGAATTGTCCAATGTATACTTTGATGATATATTTCTATGTTTATCCCATAGAGTATAAAGAAATAAAAAGCAAGCTAGCAGATCAAGATTCTACAATTACATTTTTTCTTTGATAGACTCTGAATCTCATTAAACTAAGAGCTAAGGATACATCCACTATATCTCTAATTATTCAGAAGATATGGAGAAAAGTAAGGATAAGCACCTCCCTACATGTGGCTGAAAAACACCATGCATGGCTAGGGTAGAAAGGAGTGCACCACCTCAACTCCATGTTGAAGATGTTGAAACATCAAATAAACTTCACTAGCATAATTTCTCTAATTTTGTGTGCGTATTATCTTACCACTTGCTGCTTGCACTGTTCTGGTTGTGATTTGTATTTGTGAATGGTCAAGGACAAAAGATGAGCTGTCTGCGGGGGAAATTAATTACCAGGGGAACATACCTGATGCAGATGGGGGAAAGAAAAAAAAAAATAAAGGTCAGATATCTAATTAAAATACTAATTGCCTCTAAAAAGGGGGGGGGGGGGGAGGGAACACCTTTCCTCTGTATAGTAAAGCATTCTGTTCAACCACTGTGGGGAAAAAAGAACATGAATTAATTCCTTTCATAAAATAAGTACAGGTTTCATACACTGTATGTAAATGAACATTGGAAATTGCCTCCTCTTATTTAAAAGGGTATATGCATGGCTTCTGTATTTAGTTAAATCATAGTCATAATCTATATTCATATTTTACAGAAATAAATAATACAATATAAATAGTAAAAAAACCTGCACACATTTTATGAAATCTATTTGATGGGTTGGTTATGATTAACTGCATGCTTGTAAAGAAAGTGAGCTTCACCATTGTAGTTAGTGTGATACTATATGAATATGTATCAGAAATGAGATATGCTAAATCTGTTTTAAAGAAATAGTAAGTATTAACAAGGGAGTAAGAAAGAGAGAAGCATTTGTTGTTCTATATTTTTGGGAAAACTATGAGAAAAATTTTGAATTAGTAACGGAGAGTTTTGACAGATGACTTGAAAAGCACTCACAAGGGAGTTAATAAACCATTAATGGGATGTTCATTTTTCTCATGCTGGTCATTTTGCTTGAGTGCCTGAGACAGTCTGTCCCTGTGTCACTTAAATAAGCCGTATGTTTTATTCATTCGCTTAAAGAACAGACATTGCGGTTACTCTCATATGTAAAAAGAGTGGTGGAGTGGTGACATTTTAACAGTTTTTTACAGTGAGGGAGATGTTTAGTCACATTTACGTGATTAAGCAGATACTACAAGACATCCATCCTATAGCTTGAGACAAGTCACGTTCATGTGTGGAATAGCAAGTTGCAGCTGTCATTTTAATTGGCTTCATTTACCGTATTTATGGGAGATCATTGCAGAATTCTTACTTATTTTTACTGTTTTAGAGGAGACTGATCTATGGTTATGGCTGTTGATTTTGTTTACCAATGGAAGAATTACCTTCTGGCCCGAACATCTCAGTATGATCCAGCAGCTGCATGTTCCCTCAAATGTAATCTTGCACCCACTGCTTAAAAAAATGATTAATTATATTACAAATATAAGAACTAATCCTCTCTTTTTTGAAAAGCTGCTGTAAACTGGCTTTGAGCATGGCTTTGCATTGCAGATAAAGGAAAGAGTGCTCCCTAGCGCTGTCTGCAGCAAGGAAAAAGGCTCTGTAGTTACTATTATGCTCTAGGAGCTTCTGCACCCCTTACTGTGGCCTCAGGTCAGCCAGAAATGCTTACATGTTTTTTCAGCAAGGCATTTAATTGTGTGCTTAACATTAAATTCAGCAAGACTTGTACACGTACTTAACTTCAACACTTGCTTGCCATTATTGGGAAGAGTGGTTTGCTCAATTGGGATTACAGGAAGGAAGGAGCTTATCCTGGTAAGGTAGATATCCATAGATGCCTGCATCTATACCAACATCAAAGAGATCTTTTTTTCAGCTCAGAAGCACTCAGATCAAAACCACAATGCTTCCTTTCCAGTGATGTGGTTAGCGGAAGAAAGAAAGCAAGCTCTTGCCTGTCTCTGAAACGAGCCCTTATTGCTCCACATCCTGGCTGTTCCATCAGGACAAGGGAGGGCACTTTGGAGCTGCCTTTCTCCCCGCACTTATTTCCCTCCATAGAGGGGCTGGCATTGAGAAATAATGTTTCCCATATTGCTGCATGCCTTCTTCCTCTTGTTGCCAAAGAAAAGTGGGGAGGGAAGGGCTACAGCTGTGGAAGGAAGGCTGTAGTGAGCCACCGGTCCTGCTGTATGAATTACCATATTTCTGTTATTCTCTCAGAAAATGTCAGCTCCCAACACTGTACCTGGCTCTTCTTTCCAGTTTCACAACTTCCCAGATGCTCATTGACTGCTTGTCCATTCCTGTGCTTGCCATTTGTAGGGTAGAGCCTACTGCTTCATTTATTAACACAAAATTCAAATTGTCAACAACCAATTTGCACTGACTTCAGTCTAATACTGCTCCAGCTCAACTGCCACATTTTCCCTTGGGATCCACTTGAGATACTGCTTTAGTCACCTCCTTGCAGAGCGTGGGAGACAATAGCCACATAGATTTCTGCAAGGTATTTCATTGAAGGCTTCAAAAGAGGATGAGGTATGAGGGATGAAGGACACATGAACAATTGGGATGGAAGCATGTGGTCATTTTTTATGATAGACACAGGCCTCTAGCTGATTCCGCTAAGGATCTGTGCTGATCATGTGTGTGTTAGGTCTGTAAAAGAGAACATTCAGTTGACAGAAGTGATGCGATACAGCATTTTATGCTGTGAGTCATTGCTGTTAACTTATTTTTTTCTTTTTATTTACCAGTGGTGTAAGTGGAATGCATTTGAATGCATCATGTGTATTCTTACTAGGCAATGTTATCCTTTCTGACCTGTAAATGTCTTTTATTAGTATTAATTCAATTAAAGCCTGGAAAAGCCTCATATTCTCTAATCAGAGAGTTTATGCATCAGAATTCAAATATACGTTACAGTTCATGTTTTGATGCTCAGTTTTTCAGAGATGATACACAGTCTAACATCTTTCCCACTGGATCACACTGTATTACTGCACACTGATCTCAGGAGCAAATCATCGTTTCATTTTGCAATACTGCAAGGAGTAGGTTTGGATCTTGGACAGGCTGACACCAGGAAGTTGGAAGGAATTCAGAAAAATCTACCAATGATGATTAAAGATTTAGGTTTCATTAAGACATATTAAAAACAATTATATAGAATTTGTCTAAATGATGAAATAACAATATGCCAGTGCAGAATTATTCTCACCGGACAAAGCTGAGAATCACTAATGAGGATGGCAGAATCAATTTCTATTCTTGAAAAAAACTCCACCCCAAACACTTGTCTACTAGACAATTGCTTTACTAGTCTACAGAAATTGCTAGCTATAGGGCAGTATGATTTGTAGCAGGCAGCGTCCTTGTCTACATTACTTTGTATAGTCAACTTAGTGTTACTTAATTTATAATTTTACTCTGATGCCAATTGCTATTTCACACTTCTCTCACAAATTCCGAGAGTGAAGTTTATGGTAGATTAGCCAGTCTGTTTGCACTGTTATTGCCCACTGCATACTTCAGAAGTGTCAAATGACTAGACACTCAATTTATTAGAGTTTTAAGCACTCGGTTGGAAAGTGGAAGCTGGAGTCTCTCAAACCTTGCAACTCTCAATCAAGAAAAAAAAAACAACCCAAACCACTTACTCTGTATAGTTGTTAAACACCTCCATCCTAATAGCGTTTGATTATGATTAGGTGTCTGAGCCCTCAGATAGAAGTATTGAGTGTTTGTGCTTGGGGTTTTTTTTGTGGATTAGGCCAAGTACATAGGATCTTGAAAATCATAGTGTAACCACAAGCTCAGTCAATAACAGGGTGAGATTTGGTTTTGACAGAAAGAGCCTGCAGAGTATAGATGGAAGGTCCTATAGGTTTTGCTTTTACAAACCAAGCTCCCCAGTGACATTCTGTGCGCTCAATCTAGGGCTCTTCCAACCTGCAAATGCAGTGTACGATGGAGGAGTTCTCCATCGGTGTTTCAAGATATACCTGTAATCTCAATCGGAACACATGTATTTTTTTTCCATCCTACTTAATAAAAGCCGAAGTCCTGGAGTTCGTTTTAACTGATAATAAATTTTTCTTTTTTTTTCAGCATGGATGGGTTGCATTGTAATATTTCAGAACTGTGGAAAAACTTGCAACCATTCTGCCTGTGTGAAAACTCATTCAATTTTCATGCATATGCATATCCAATTGCCAAAGGATAATTCTTTTTAATATTTATATTACAGTGTTGATCACAAGCCCTAGTCAGGGTCAGACACCTGGGGTTTTTGGGTTTTGTGTTTTGTTTTCTTTTTCCTTTTTAAGAAGATGATCTCATGGAATGTAACAAATGAAAGATGGGTGATGAAAATGGATAATTAGTCTAGGTGTTTTTCCTAATGTGAGATTTGGCAAAAATAAAAAGTCTTAGGTTTGGAATGGTAGTGTCTTACACTTATTGATAACAGCTACCCTTGAAAATGAAGACAACATATTCTTTCGTGTGGTAAGAAAGATTTACAGGTTTCCTTCCCAGGTTGTATTACATCCAGGTATCCTCCTCCAAGGACCATATTAGGAATGCGTATCTTAATTTCTTTTAAAACTCATTAAATGTGAGGCATGCTCTGTGAGAAACTGACAGTCAAACAGCATAGGGAAGTGAAAAATCTAAACATTGAACTCAATGATGGAACAAAAAATTATTTAAAAATGGAAAAAATGCAGTGAGGAAAGAACACAGTAATGAGCTTCCTAGCTGTTTTACAGGCATTCTTGGAAGCCTGTTAGGAGCAGCCTAATTCCTGCATACACATACCAAATTCCCTCTTGAGCACTGCGTAGATGCCCATGAAAACAGGCATGACTGAAAAACAAAAGCCCATGAAGAGCTACAAAGGGAGCATGGAACAATCCAGTTTTTAGTAGTTAAGTGAGTTAAAGCATGAAAGAGGGAGCTGAAACTATAATATAGTGAAAGACGTGCATGAAATAGCAAAGAATATTTTAGAATGTGAACAGTGATGAGTGGGCTAAATGTCTGAATAGTTCAAGCAACAAAAGAAATAACCTTTAAAAATCCTCCTGTTTAACATGGTTTGCTGTAATTTTTTAATCTAAAATAATCCACTCAGCTAGTGTTCACCAACTTATAGTTAAAATAATGTCAAAGACCATTTAAATATAAAGCTTGAGTCATGATGATTTTGACACTTTTTGCTATAGAAATGCAGTGAGATACTTTGAATTCTGAATTTTCTGATTGTCATATTAGTCACTGATGCCACCTCTGGAAAGTTTTTAATTTTTTTCCTCAAATTATATAGTGCTTTAGAAAGAGGGCTTGCTGCAAGCTCTGGAAACTATTATGTCAGTCAATATATGGTTATACAAAACCAGCATCCAGTAATTTGAAGTAGCATTGCTTAAGAAAGATGAATCAAAAATCATAAATCACAGTTAAAAACTTGCTTCCTTTTGCCCTCTTACAATTTTCCAAAGACAAAGAAGCACCCTCCACCAAGCTGAACAATCCAGTTGCACTGACTAAACACCTGATTAAAACCTTAATATCTAATTCACTTTGTTGAGAAAGAGAGAAACTAACAAATACGCCTGGTTTCGAAGTCTTTAGATCTCCAGATCAGTGCTTAGCTGTCAATGTGAGCTGCATCTTAAATAGACACGGAGGATTTGATGTATCTACAGTGTCTGCTTTGTATGATAAAAGAGATCATTTGACCTAGCTAGAATGTGTTCCTGAGCAACAGACGATGAATATTGTTTTAATGGCCTTCAAATTTAAAAATGAAATACGAGTGATGTGAAAAGTACTATAATCTTTGCTGTAAGCAAGCTCTCAGTATCGTTACAGTAGCTGATTTTACTTAAAAAAAGAAGAGAATACTGGAAAGCTAAGGTCACAGCAACAGCAAGGGGATTTACAAGTACAACATCTGAACATGGACTACGATTACAACTATAGCATTCAAAGATTTAGTTGGCAATGCAGGCTAATGAAAGGGCTGTATTCAGAGCCTTTAAATAGCAGGAATGCTAAATGGAAGTTTTGTGCAGTGCCTGTTGTGTCCTCTGGAAAACTTATGATGTGGACTTTGGGATAAAATAATTTATCTTTATGTGATGCATTTTTAAAAATTGCAGATTTGCCTAACCTTTCCTCTGACCATCTCTATGGACAATAATCTCTCTTGTGTGGGAAAATGGGCACTGGGATGTTCCTGACATTTCCTCTGCACCATGTTTCTGCTGCCTTATTCTTCTAGGGAGATGCCTTCTCACCTTCCTTTCTGGACTCACAGCAGATTCTTTAATGAAAGAAGTTTTAGCCACTTTCAACCCTCAAAGACCTTTAAGTCTACCATCCCTGGCTCAGTGTTTCTCTTATTGGATCAAATTCATTTACCAGAAGTATAGTCCCTAAACATAGGGAACCCAATACAAATGGGCTTAATTTGTTCAAGTTGGCATAGATAGTGACATGTGAGATGTCCTAATACTTATATTTGTGCTTCTTAGCCTATGTCTTACCTTAGCCAGTTCAGAATTGTTTGTGTTTCACCACAATACATAGTAGGACATGGAGCTCTTATATGCCTTGGTCATTAAAGAACTTCAGTGATAGGATGTGCTTGACAGATGTGGAAATAATGCTTAGATCTGTTAGATCTGTTCAACTTAGGCTTAATTTCAAATGTTTGCTGTCTAGGAAGAATTTACTTTTTTATCATTTACCCACTGTATATTACTTCCTCAGGTGCTCTTCCACCTCTGTTGCATATTGGTAACTCCCTATTTACATTTTCCTGCCCTTTATTTTCCTCATCTGCTAATTCTGTCCCCTTATATTTAAAGAATAAAACAATTCCAGCAACTCAGAACATAATAGCAGGCACCATATTTGAATGTTTATAATGTGACAGAGATAGGAACTGGCGCTTTTTTAGCTACTTCCTTCTTTCATTAATTTATATGAGAAAACTTAACTGAATAGTCTTTTCTTTTCCCTTTCTTCCTCTTATATCCCATCCCAATGTCTGCCATGGTTTACCATCATGATGGATCTTTCTTCTCCTTAGGCACAGACTGATAGTCAGTGGTCACCATGTTCACTTTCTTCAAAAGTTTGTGCAGTCTCTCACTATTGCCTAGCGCCTTAATGTGAAATATAGGAGATAATCTGTGTGATATTTTTGTTAATACTATTGATTAGGCCTGGTGTCAGCCTACAAGCCATCAGTGCTGAATGTTTTAGCAGCAGAAAACAATGTGGGATTCTTGAAAAATCAGGGTAGTAAGTAATTTTTTGAGTTATATATCTTCATCTGTAAGATAGATAATAAATAGTGGATTGTTCTCTTCAGTGGTGGCTTTAGATTATGTAGCTGTGGCTGTGGAGAAACTGCTTCTCCAAAACATGGATAATTGGGATAAAATTTTCTCCCTGTCTAAGCTCATTATTCTAACATAAAAATTCTCACTGAGGCAGCATTGCTGTAATGTCTTCCCTTTTATGAAGAGTGCATTGATTAATCTGTAAATGTATAACTTATTTTTCAGGATGTCAGCTGTGTATGTCTTCCTAGAATTCTCTTTTTTGAGTGACGGTTTACACTTTAAGAGGTTGAAACATTTTTATTGAATTAAATAAATTTAATTCTTATTAAAGCTGGTGAGATTGATTTATCTCATTCTCGAAACAGTTCACTGGGGACTGAGGGAGTTTGCTTGGGGTTATGGCAGAATGCATTTTTGCTGTACCCAGCAAGTCAGCTGAAGTGAGGTTTTGTTTTCTGAAACTTTCAGTCTAATCTGTAGAACAGTACTTGGATGAGTGCAGAACCACACGAAGTCTTGAAAACTGTAAATAAATAACAGAAGAAGAAAGTTAGCTCATACAGTTTTAATGAACAGACATTGATCTAATAAATATCAATTAAAACACCCATTGATTTTCTTGTCTAAGACCAAATAAATGCCTAAGTTCTAGTTTGGGGTTTTTTATAAATTATTTTTCATGAACATATATAGTCACATTCATAGATGATTCATAGAATCATTAAGGCTGGAGAAGACCTCTAAGATCATCAGGTCCGACTGTCGACCAACACTACCATGACCACTAAACTATGTCCTGAAGTGCCTGAGTGTTTTTTAACACCTCCAGGGATGGTGACACCACCATCTCCCTCAGCAGCCTGTTCCGGTGATCCACAAATTCACATTCCAAAGTAGAGTCAAATTTGGATTTGCAGGAGAGTCTAGACAGAAGGCAGAAGTTGGACCTGAAAATGAGAGAGTTATGGGTTGCTTCAGAACCTCCATGATCAAAAGAAATCAGTGGCAAGACTCAAGACAAACAGAGACAAAAGCAGGAGTGGCATTCCAGCCTATAGAGACTGTATACAGCTTCTAAACAGAAGGATGTAAAGGGAACCATAGCACCAAAAAAGTACATAAAACTAGTGCAATTTCCAAAGCTGCTTCCTTCATACAATCAATATAGTCTGAGTCTGATCAAGACTGAATACAAATCAACAGACTTTTCTTCCAGCCTCTAATTTACCTAGCAAATCACCATCCCATGCTTGTCATAGCTTTTGCAATTCTTGTTTTGTGTGCCTAGACTTTCACTGCATGATCTTATTGAATAACTGCCTACCACTTCTGCAGGGCATCAAAAATGAAAATACAGGTTGAAAATTTTAAGGCTAAATATGGGTTTTAACACAGTGTGTTCACTGGTTTTTTTTCTGTATTTTGTTCTAATGGAAGATGTTTAGGATATATCTTCAAGTTAGGGTACAAGCAAGCAAAAATGGCTTTTGCTTTTTCTTTTATGTGAGTTATTCTTGGCTAGTGTTCTTCTTCTCTGGCCTATCATTATTCTTCATATTTAAGTCCTGTTGTTTTTCTGAGTACTTCAAAATACAAAGCGATGCACATTTTCATTCTAAAATGTATAGCAGTGCTAAAAACGTAATTTACTGTGTAGCGGTCACTAACCACTAGTATTGATTGAATTGGGGGGAATTATCGCTTAATTTATAGATGCAAATCCTGTAGTTTGACCTGATGACAACAAAATTCTGAGTCAAGTGTCAGACATACTACTAATGAGATAAAATACCCCACAGGAAGACTTTGATGATAATAATGATTTAATATGCTCTTGCAAATGAATTCTTAAGATGGTGGAGTAATTAACTTGTCAATGTATAAGCCTTTACGTTTACTGCTTAGAGTATTATCTGGAATTATGAAATAAAATCCTGTTACTGTAGGGCAGGAATTCTGTATATTGAAGGTACTGCCTAGATGGATTCAACATCTTATGGCTTTGAAGTACAACATTGTAAGGCCAGAAATGAGTTCAACATCTCAAGAATAACACCAGATTAAAAAGAGAAAAAAAAAAAAAGAATAGAATGCTAAGGCTAGGAAATTTAGTAGCATATAACTTCCTTTATTCTTATTATCATTTAATCTAAACTACTCAGATATAGACAACTCAGAAACTGTGCTGATTTTTTCTCTCTTTCAGGGTCATCTCCATTAAATAATGGTCATTTCCCTGTGTATTAAATATGCCTATAATTAGTTCTTCATTACAAGCTAAGATTAAAAATAATCTAAACAGTCGGTAGTAAATTAAATACACATGTACTGTATAATGGTCTCTGTAATGTAATATGTATGTTTCCCTTTACACAAGTTTGAGAAACTCAGTTTCTACCTGAAGATGTCTTCATATTTAAATGAAATGCAATATATTTTTCCATACACAGCTGGATTTCATTCTGGATTTCATTCTGTAAGCAATATTCAATTAGAAAAACATGTTCACCAGTTTACTATCATCTCAGTTTTCTTTTGCCCTCTTCGTTTGTTTTCCTCCCTCCCACCCTTCCTCCCCCAAATTATAAAAATAAATAAAGGATGGGCTTCTGGTGTTTTCTGATGTTTTCTGTAGAAAGTTAAGCTTCGCTGACATTGAGTGATTTCTTTTACAGCTCGCATGCACTTTGAATTTAAAATTTAATCTGTTCAAATCAGCTTGCATTACCAGGGAATTGTGCCTAGCATGTTCCATGAATGATTCAGTAGATCTTAATAGCCACCTTAGTAATTTCTTATGAATCATTGAAAGACATCACATTAGTAAGCATTAGTGGCAAGTACTAAGCACATTTTTCATTAAATTATATTTCTCCAGTATTGTTGATTCAAAAATCTGTTGTGTAGGTGTGTCAGTTGTGAAGAATTGTATGTTGCATCTTAGGTTTTTTGTGTCTGAAGAAAAGGATGCTTGGTTTTAATTTTTGTTTTAACTCTGCCAGCACAACCACCATGGCACAATCCAGTGTGGTTGCCAGATCACACAAAGTGCTTATACTCCATGGGCCAACCATAAATGTGATATAAATGTACCTCTGGCTTCCACATAAAGCCTTATCTCTTTAAAGATTATTTATATGTACCCAGTTATCACATATGCTGCTTCTCAGTTTCTAGGAAGACAAATAATGTTATTAGCAATTGGAGGAATCAAAATAGCTCATGGAAGTAATAATTATTAATGGAGGCTGATGTTTTGTAAACTTTATGTTCCAAGGACTTTGAAGTAGCTCTTAATTCAGCAAGAAGAAAGTGGAGTTCTTTTTCTTAATTATAGTTCCCTTGAATATTTAAATTATGAATGAAGAATGCCATTGTTCCCTGAAAGATGGTAATACTTTTAAATTTGATTCCATTAATAAAATAAGAAAAAGAATAAATATCTTCACATTCAAAAGCTTCATTAGACTGTACAGTTGAAGTTATCATCTATTACTTGTACTTGCAATCTTCCCTTTTATTTTGAATTTGTGAAAATCTTGATACAGGAAACTTCTAAAAGTTGTGTTTATTTAAGAAAGGTAATGCTGCTAAGAAAGATTCTGTAGGCTTTAATTTAATTTACTATATTGATGTTTTCTGTGAACTGTTTTGAGTGCAATTGTTATTTTAACTTTATTATTACTGTAACTGAATGCATAGGCCATAAAGCTATAAGAACAAAGAGTGGATAATTATAAATTTAAACTTAGGAGCGTCAGGGTAACTACTTACTTATCTTCTGCACATTTTTTACTCAGAATAATTGCAATATAAATTAAATAAATAAACCAGGCACATTTCTCTTTGAAGTGTGAGAGGAAGGGACAGTAATCCCTAAGCTCAGCTGAGGAAGGAGCACAGTAGGGGAGTTGCTGGACACCTGGAATTACATGTGATCAGCAGTGAGCAGGATCAAGAGATTGCTACAGAGCACATTGAACCACTCTCTACCATCCTACATAGCAACAATGTATATGATATATATATATTTGCAGTCACATGAATATCCATCATTCATAAGCATCCTATCTTGCATTTTTATAATTGTTTTAATTTCATAGCATCCCAGAATGCAATGCAAACAAGGTGTGCAGAAATAAATGCATAAAAGATTCCAACACATAGACACCTCTGGCATACAACAACCTGCACAAATACAAAGAGGAAATAAAATCTGTCAAGCATCGAATCATAGAATGGTTTGGGTTGGAAGGGACCTTTGAAGGTCATCTAGTCCAACCCCCTGGCAGCAAGCAGGGACAATCTCAACTAGATCAGGTCGCTCAAAGCCCCGTCAAACCTGACCTTGAGTGTTCCCAGGGATGGGGTATCTACTACCTCTCTGGGCAACCTGTTCCACCATCCTCATTGTGAAAAACTTGTTCCGTATGTCTAGAATCTACCCTCTTTTACCCTAAAATCATTACCCTTTGTCCTGTCACAACAGGCCCTCCTAAAACAACTGTTCTCATCTTTCTTACAAGCCCCCTTGAAGTACTGAAAGGCTGCAATTAGGTCTTCCCAGAGCCTTCTCTTCTCCAGGCTGAACAACCCCAACACTCTAAGTCTTTCGGCACAGGAGAGGTGTTCTGGCCCTCTGATTATTTATGTAGCCCTCCTCTTGACTCCTACCAACAGGTTCATGTCTTATGCTGGGTACCCCAGAGCTGAATGCAGTACTCCAGGCTGGATCTCACCAGAGTGGAGTAGAGGGGCAGAATCACCTCCCTCAACCTGCTAGCCACACTTCTTTTGATGCAACCCAGGATATACAGTTGGCCTTCTGGGCTGTGAATGATATTCAGGTGGACAACATCCATAGCTCTTCCCTTGTCCGCTAATGTAGTCACTCTGTCATTGAAGGCCGCTAGGTTGGTGAAGCAGGACTTGCCTTTGGTGAAGCCATTCTGACTGTCTCAAATCGTCTCCCTGTCCTCCATGTGCCTTATCAGAGTTTCTAGGAGGATCTGTTCCATGATCTTCCCAGGCACAGAAGTAAGGCTGTCAGGTTGGTAGTTCCCAGGGTACTCCTTTCTACCCTTTTTAAAAATGGGTGCAATGTTTCTATTTTTCCAGTCACCAGGGACTTCACCTGACTTTTCAAATAGAATGGCTTGGCAACTACATCAGCTAATTCCCTTGGGACTCTAGGATGCATTTCATCAGGTTCCATAGATAGACTTACATATGTTCAGGTTCCTCCAGTGGTCACAAACCTGTTCTTCTCTTACAGTGGGAGGGACTTTGCCACCCCCTTGTCCCTATCTTATGGTCCATCAATTCATGTGGTGTGGAAAGAGAGGTTGCCAGTGAGGACTGAGGCAGAAAAGCTGTTGAGTACCTCAGAATTCTCCTTGTCTGTTGTTACCAGCAGTTCTCCTAAAGTTCCAAAGAAACAGCAGGGAGAACGTGCATATGCACTGTGAAGTGTGATTCCCTCCTCCTCTCTGTGGAAAGTTGTTCTGTGGGTAGAAACTGCACAGCTTTGCGGTTATTCCTACATGACTCTCACTGAAGTCTTGCTTGTATAAAAGTCCTGGTTTTGTCCTTGTGATAATGCCTGTGTTTTTAGGTTTGTTAGTGGGATTACATGCTGGTAATAAGTACTGTGCCTATGGCTTATGGTTTGGAAAATCTTGCTCTGATGCATAATGATGCATTAACTCCTAAGAGTACACATAAGCAAGGTAAATTAAGACAGGACAAAAAGTCATAATTCTGACATTTCCTAAAATTTTTAGTGTTTGGCTTTGCAACTACAATGTTTTTTATTAGTTAGCCTTTGGCATGTCATATTATGAAGAATCTAAAACAAACAAAAAAATATTTGAAAGTGTTTGGAAGCTGTTAGAAGACATTTCTGCATGTCAGGTGTGAACTTTCTGCATGAATGGGAGCACCAAGTAAATTACAAGGATCAAATTTGGCCTTCATTTTGAGCTATAAGTAGGAAATTGAGTAAAATGAACCATGTGTCTGTTGACATTGGAACAAGTCTGTCCTTTTCTAAAAGATACATTGTGCTTAGCTTGCGAAGAGGTGCAATATTTTATATTTATTCAGGAATGTCCTAATTTTTTACTCTCTATCATAATTTCAGTATTAATAAAAATAGCATGCTTTTCAAGTAAAATCTGTCATGGGGCTCTATGAACAGGATTATATTTAACTTTTTATTTGGAGACCATTGATTTATCTAAGTAAAATAAAGATTAATATAAGCAGGAGCAAGATTTACCTCTGACCATAAGGAGTCGTCATTTTTTAAAAATAACACAACATACATGCATATTGTTGACATACTAATAAACCAAAGACTTCAGTAAGGATTGGACCAGGAGAACTGTACTGGAGTGCAAAATTTGGTACTTTTAGATACGTGAAAGTATAGAAGTACAAAATAATGTACTTGGAAAGAATGGAAGACCAAATCCTTTGCCTTCCATTCCTATTTCCTTAGCCATTGCAAGAGTATTTCTCTAGAGGAGAGTACAAATTATGAATGTTTTGGTATGGAGGCTATAATGACAAAAAGAAGTGTATCGGTTTGTTTCAGTTGAACAAAACTATCTCAGTTCAATAATATTTCCTACAGCTTTTTTTTCAAAAATAATCCTGAAATGAAAATCCTCTTTCAAAACAAAAGGTTGAAACAATTTGTTTAGAAAATTGCTTCTAAAAAGTCCAAAGAGCTACCCCAGGATTTTCATCCAGGCAGAATTCTTTGCCAAATCTGTCTTGAAACTGTGGGTAATTTGGCCATGTTCAAAAAGGGCATTTTTAGTTGGACTTACTCCCTGCCAATAAACTGTTTCCAGCTCTGTCATTGTGTCCTGACTATTAGAAGAATTAAGACCTCAAAGGCCAAGAAAAATATGTCTTTCTGTATTCTTCTAGGCCACTTAAAACATTTGGGGCACCACAGCTTGCAAAATAACTTAATAATGTTGTTTAAGGAAAAGTTACACTTAGTTTTGATTATTGCATATAAAATTAATCAGAAGTAGTGCCAAGCGCAAGCTTATACATACATAAACCTTTTCAGTGTTTCAAGTATGCTAAAGTAGGTATGAAACGTATGAAAGATAAAAGAGAATTTGGGGCATTCTAAAATCACATTAATTTTCATAACAGATGCACAGGCTTTATGTTTGGTTTTATTGAAGATGTTTCACCTACAATAAAAGAGCTAATTTTGCAAATGACATTTTTGCAGGTAATTAGTCTGTGATTTTTCTATCGTTCTTGTTGATATTTTGGAAATATTTTGAAATAATTCACCGTTTCTTGATTTCTAAGTGCTAAGTGTAGGATTTTTTCCTGCATCTATTTCACAGTAATAATTTACATGTGTTACATTATCAGCGCATGAATTCTTGATCCATTTAGTTGGGATGATTGCAAACAATGTAGAATTGAATGCACCTGCTAATCTTTCTCTCTCACGCTCCATTGCATATGCACTCGTAATTTGCACGTTGTTCCTACTCATTGTCCATAATATCAACAGTAATCAGTACCTTAAACTGCTCCTAAATTTTCAGTGTAGACTTCCATGTAGTATACTATGAGAAGAGTATACTATGAGAAGCAGTGCTGCAGCCTTCGTATTGTGGTGGTTGAAAAGTCGTATTAGTAGGAGTCAAACAGAAGGGGTATGTATAATGCTTGTTTCTCATTACCCTGGCCTGTTACCCATATACTTCATTGCAGCCAGTGTGGCTTCTGCACAGCTTGGAGGCAAGTTGGAGCCGTGCCCCACTGTGTGGGCCAAATCCAGCATCCCACACTTGGGATATTTGTCAGACTGTAGGGTGCCTGAGAAGTATGAGAGATATCTAACTGTACAGACCATGTGTCACCAGAACATTTCTGTGTGTAATTGTTTTTTTTAAATTGAGTAGAATGAGAGTCTTTCTGTCTGCTGATGCTTTGAGCCACAATCCCTTCATCTCCAAGCTCCTCTTGGCATGGGGAGAGCCCATGTTGCCCTGAGGAGCAGTGACGCAGGAGTAGCCCCTCCTTGTGGGGTCTGTGGTGCTGAGCCCCCTGGTGCTCATCTTCAGTGGTGGGTGCCTGAGTCATCTAATGCTGGCAACCAGAATGTATCTTTAACGTTTTTATCTTGCATTTTTATCATCTAGCCTGTGTTTTGACTAAGCCTGTGCTTTCCCCTTTTCAGTCACATAGCTTGAGGATTACTGTAGCAAGAGGAGCAGCATGCTATATTTCCATTAATTTCTTTCTTTTAGAGAGGAGTGTATGCAGCTGTCAGCTTGAGCTGCAGTTTTTCACATGTAAATTTTACAAAGAGTCCGACCTTGGGAAAGTATATTCTCACATATCGTGTCTGAGATGGATGTTACTTAGAGGTAATGAGCTGTGTGCTGCATTTTCAAAGGAATAACCCTCACTGTAGACATTTACTTAAAAAATGTTACATGTCATTCCTTTCCCAGCTCACAAGAGTTCAGAAATAGAGAGGAGGTGTAAGGCTTGGAGAACTGTAATTTAATTGTGGTTGTCACCTCTTCCTTTCTTGTTGGGAGGAACATCAAGCAGCTAGCAAGTGAAAATTATTATCTTGCCAACTGCTTATTGTGTATGAAATAAGTTAACAATTGTGCCAGGTATGCCCATGACATATACCAAGATGCTAGTTGGTACAAATTGTCAATTTAGTTTGGACTTTCAGAGAGGAGAAAGCGTTGGGAAAGAACTGACCTAGGCATAAAATTACAGGTTTTTAATCTCTATTCAGCACAGAAGTTACAAGATGCTGTTGAGGAATGCTAAGGCATTGTTCTCTTTTGATGTCTTTGAACTGATCAGCAAAGAGCTTCTTAGTTTTCACAATTTCTTAAACAATTTTGGTTATATTCCTTGACTACTTCTATTTATTCAAAAAGTATTTTTTGCTTGTAACACTGGATGTTTATAAAATGTCAGTTCCCCAGAAGAAGCTACACTACTTTGTTGCTGAGCTAATTATTTACAGTCATGTTGAAAACAAGGAGTCTTACATATTAAAAATAAATGAGATTTATCATTGACTTCTGTTTGCTGAGCAAAGAGATCGTATCATTGTATTTTTCACCAAGAAAAACACATGCTTTATTCAAACTTGACTTTTATTTGCCTGTAGCAGCTAAGAAACATCAAAAGCTCTAGTCTTGAAACTGAAAAAGTTGTTTCTTTAAAAACTAGTTTTATGTAGGTCTGAAAGAATATTTAAAAGCAGAAAGAAGGAAAA
The DNA here is from genome assembly GCA_033124195.1 of Coracias cyanogaster. NCBI lineage: Eukaryota > Metazoa > Chordata > Aves > Coraciiformes > Coraciidae > Coracias > Coracias cyanogaster. The sequence continues at coordinate 123,515 of JAVSBS010016162.1, forward strand.
AAGAAAAGATTCATACAATTATTTTTAGGCCTCGCCTTCAAAAGCCCTTAGGCTTAAGCAATTCTAATGTATTTTACTCTTTCATCACCTGTATCCGCAATAGTTTTTTCATTTCAGAAATAGATTCAGAGGTGAGCTTCTACAGAGTAGCACATAATTTCTGATTTCAAGCCCTGTTAAGAGTTATGAATTTTGTATTCTGATGCATAAAAGTAGATCTTTGAAGAGTGTTGATGAAGATGGTATTGGAAATGTAAGTCATAATCTGATCTATGCAAATTCATAGATTAAAGAGCAGTTTTGCTCTCCTGAAGGACAACAGGCTCAGTAGGGTGCATTAAGCCGGAATAATTGGATTAGTGTAAATAGAAGCCATAAGCTACATTAGCTGCAAAAAGGTAAAAAACCTGTTTTCTTCGTACTGACTGGATAGATACTTTTTCCTCAAGAATAACTTTGCTTAAGTTAATACAGGCTAAGAAATAATGGCAAGTCACTTATTACAGAGTGTGATACTTAGATATACAGCCAGAAGTTCAGGATACAAACGTGCTTTTGGAACTTTCTAGAAAATAGAAAGAGCGACTTCATCCTATCTTTCCAGTTGTGAGTATGGACAGGTGGTACAGAGAGTCAAGTGGGATTTGAGCATTATGAAGCCTGATCACACAAGGGCATTAAAAACTCAATTAATGTCATGAGTCATGGTTGGACAATTCAGTTACAGTCTGTGACCTTCCCCTCTTAATTTCATCAGCTACTTCCGTCCACGTTAGCAGGGTCTACATCTCCAGCTATTAAAGAATAGTTATGTTTCCATTTTAAATGGAAAAAAAATTGTGACAGACATCCCATTTTGGCACATTCCACAAGATTGGCTGCCTATTTTTACAGAGCCACCTGCATAAAATATTAAAGATAGTCCTTATACCTAAATACCATTGAAAGTGAATTTATAATTTGAATGAAATTTCAGGGTTTTTTTTCTTAACAAGCTCTGTGTTTCTTTATGCTTTTATATGTATTACAAAGTGCTGAAAATCAGTGTCAGGTTTTATAGAATCATTATACTGTCAAATATTTTTTTACTTAATTAAATGCTTCTCTGATACCAGGAAGGCACATGATGAATTGTGACTTGTACTGAAAGCAGTTCTCTTTGAAGAAAATACAAGAAAGGTGGTTTCCATTGTTTGAAAGAACTTCTAGGTTTGTGTTTCAGCTTTGCATGATAATCACTGTGAGATTCTTACTTCAGTACTTTACATAATTAAGAATTATATATGAGGACATGTTAACTTTCCTTAAATACTATCAGTATTTTTCAGAGGACCTTTCTGTATTTGTGTAATTCCACTGTATTGCATGTGACACATGCCACCTTCTGGACATTGTCAGAACTGCCAGATGTTTAAATAATCTTTAAGATAATTGGAACGTGGGTTTGTCCTCCATGTATCTATTAAAGAAATGAATACAGCTGATATCCATGTACAGGTTGTTGTATCAGAGGAAGTAGCCCACGGTTCTCAGCCAGACACTTTAGTGATGTACAAAAGTTTAGTCTGGTTAAGTCTAAAGCAGTGTTTCTGTGTCCTGCGTCATTCTAACAAATTTATTATTGCTCTAAAATAGTTACGCATTTTGACCAAGCAACATTTGAATTAAACGTGGTAAGCTAACCAAAGGGAAAAGAATCCAAAACAGTTGAGAAACACACAGAGTTGTTCAGGTGCGAAAAACATGCCTGTGTTACAGAAGAATCAGAGATGCAGGGTGAAATCTTTTCAAAGTTAGGTAATTGAAAGCAGTTAAATATTCTGGAAAGAATTCTGAGATTTTATGGGTAGCTGGTGGTAAAAAGTGAAGTGGGGTTTGATTTATGGAGTCTAAAAATGAGTTAGAGTGCCTTGTCAAGGCCCTATAATTTCAGTGCCCTTTAGTCCCTGTCAGGATTCAATCTTTCTTCTATATGTATTAATTTGCAATAACCTTTTCCTAAATAGAAATGCACCCAGGCTTGTACACTGCCCTTCACAGTCCCCTGTTGGTATTGGAGAAGTCTTGCTATACTCTTGTTCTACCCTTCAGTCTCATACCTACAAAATGATCACATGTTACCTTGTTGGCTTAAGACGACAAACGAGAATGGTTTCTTATGTGCAAGAATACTTGGAGCAGGTTTTGAAATTCAGCTGCTACCTAATTACAGCTTGCAGTTCAGAGAATTAAAATTGCAGCTTTCTTAGTTTACTGGAATCCAGCACTTGATGGACTCCAGCACTTGATGTAAATAAGATGTCTTCTTACTTTGGTCTTTTGTTTATTTTCATTTGTTGTTATTAACAGGCTTAATTTTGTCTTTTTGTCTGGTTCGCATTATGAGCTATTCTCTTTAATGAGATTTGAGTTCTAAAGAGGATTTTATACATGAATTATATGCAAGCTTAAAGATAATTGGAAGATGAGCTTCAGGTCTGATGGGTAGTGAGGAGGCATTCTGGAGGTTATAGCAAAGCTTGCAGCTTGATGTGACACAGCAGAAATTTCAAGCAGAAATGCATGAAAATGATGTCAAATCTCAAAGCTGTCCCTTCAGATATTCTTTCTCCAGCTGCTATTTCTCTTCAAGAGATGCTCTGTGCAGGCTGTCAAAGTCCTCATGGCAACCAGCAATTACTTCTTTTAAATCTTTTCCAAAATATGTCTTCCCTGGGGAATTTCAGCTTCTAGTTCAGAAAGGCAAAATGTTGGGTTTTTTTTTTCTCAATTCCCTAGTGGCAGTGTGCTGGCTGATGAGCTGAAGGATTTTTATGCCCTATTAACTGCAGAAGAAGGGAAAAAACCTCTGCCCTTGAGATTTGCCTAAGTGAACTGAGTTTAATTTTTTTTTTTAATGCAAAATAGGAAGCTAATGAAAGAGCAAGTGCCTTAAAGCCAAGCTATGTGTGTCTCTGTTAGTTTAACCTTTTAATGCTTCTAGATGTACATTCTGAATGAAGCATGAGGTGAAAGGAGAAAGATGAAAAAATGTGTTATAAAGAATAAAAATGATTGGTTTGTAATTGGAGCAGAACAAGTAAACTCTATTAAAAAGCTGCACTTGATACTCAGCAGTTCATTTCAGGACATGCAGCCAGAGCTACTGCACTTGGAGAGAGTCTAACCTGAGTCTGCAAGAAAATTAAGCACTGTTCCATGAACATAGAATTGAAGTAAATATCATAAGGCAAAATAGTATTCAGGTCATTTTACAAAGCACATCCTAGACCAAATATTCCTGTAATTTTCTACCGTACAACTTCAAGCATGTACTCCCTGGGGAAGATATTCTCTGCTCATTCTTTGGGTAGAACACTTACTAATCTAAATAGAAGGTAAAAGATGGTTACTCAACTGAATAGAAAAGTCTGCAGCACACCCCTGCTTTCTAGCATGCGATTTGTTTATGTGGCAGCTTTTCAAATGTGTTTGTTTGAGTGTGCAATTTCCAGGAGGTTCAGTTACATTCTTCACTCAAATGAAAACAGAATTCATCCCAAAACATTATTAGCCAAGAGATGCACAACCATGAAACATAAACAGTTTAAAACACAGAACTTAGGGGGAGAAACCAGCAACATGCCAATTCCCCAACCACATAAGTGGTCTTCCCATCTCAGGGGGTGAAACAATCACTCAGACTTGTATTTTGAAATCTTCTGCAATAAAAACATAACTTCAGAAAAAACCAAAAACACATCCCCAAACCTGTTCTCTGAGGAGTAGCCAGTAAATATATTTTTATATACAGTCAACTCACTTACCATTAACACTTTTGATGTACCACATTAAAGCAAGCATATGGAATTAGATTCACTTTCATGTTATATTTAACTGGTATTTGCTTTAATGGGAATGTTTTACCTCTTACACTGTCAAAGTTAAAGGAGTCTGTACTTGTCTCCTCTAACTCTTTCTCCATTTTGCAGACAAATACAGGGACTACAAGAGGTTTCATTCATAGAATAAAGCATTTACAATTAACTTGCCTGTACAGATTTGCAACATTTTAAATTGTTTCCATTAAATGGCTTAATGGAAGGGACTGTTGTGATTTTGTTTGTGGAAATATGCACTGGGAGCGAAATTAATGATAAGGCACAGAACTGCGGTGCTGGTGGAGTGCAAGCATTAATTACTGAAACTTGCTATTTTGCTTTGCTTTGTCTGATTTAGATGCAGCATCAGATGAATAGAGTGTATCTGTTGTAGCACAGATGAAGATGTCAAGGTAACGCCAATTGGAATTTGTTTATGTAATGAGCGTGGTACACACGCAGTGACCAGTTATACGAGCTTGGAGTCCATTCACAGAAATAGGTCCCTTCACAGTGGATTGACTGGAATACTGGCTTTGGCAGGAATAGTAAGAAGAGCTTTAAAACAAAGTGAGGGAAAAAACTCATGTCATTTCCTTACCTAATTTTACTAAGTAGAAAGGTGACAATCAGACAGAAGAGCATTAGGTTTAACAACATGCAGCAGCAAAGGTAAAGAAAAAAATGCTTATGGGGCTTTCCAGGTAAATTATATAAATAATGAAAGGACCATAGTTACTGTCGCCTGTAACTGCCTGTGCTCCACAAATCGCAGCTCAAAGGTTGGTGCCTAAATGTGAAAAAATGGAAATTACTCTACACTTTGAAACCGGGTATTAGTCATTTAACGGAAATATGATTGAGTAACTAATACAACTGGCACAGATACTGCAGGGTTCAGTATATACTAATTATGTTATTGACAGCAAAGAGTGTAGATAAAATACTTTTGTTTGGATCCGTATCACTTACATGAAAGAGTTTCAAATGGGATAATGGCAAGATCCATATTTTACTGTAGAATGTGGTATCTTTAAAGCTGTTAGCAAGAAAAATACTTCTGAAATGTGGGTCATTATGAAAGATCAGTCCCTGGTTACAAATTTGAGAACAAATGTTTCTAACAAAAGTAAAATCCAATTTTCTCAGAAAAAGAGCAGTGTTTTTTCACTGCAGTGCCACCGCACCCTCAAGAAGAGATTTTTTAGATCTGAAGTTGGTAAGTTATGAAGACATTATAGAACTGTTAGCAGAAAAGTTCCTTGGCTAATGTGGTCACACACTGATGCCATTTAAATGAAGTATAGATTTATAGCAGCTTTAATTTTTAAAATAGTGAATTCTGAGGAATTAGGGAAGCTTCCTAGCAAGGTCAGCTAGAATTGAGAGTTGGAGAACTTAGGTATTTTAAGTCAAATTGGAAAAAGATTTAGAATTTTTACCCCCCCCCAAAAAAAAGAGGAAAACTTTGTGTCTTAACTGGATAATTTGATAGTTTGAAAGGAATATCTGGATTTGCAGAGAACTTAGCATTGAGTAGGCAGCAATGACAGTCCATCTTAGAAGTCAGAAACTACCGTGAAAGAGTGAGCTTCCTCAGTGAAGCTGTGCTATGCATTTTTCAAGAACTTATGAGAAATTGCAGTAGGTTCTTTAGTCACATGAAAAGAGAGAGGAGAAAGATGGGGGAGATCATTACACCGTGACTGTAACATAAAGATTAAAGGTAAAGTCAGAGTGACTTCACAACTAAATGGATGCTTTGAGTCATTTTTCAGTAAGGGTATTGATGTTGAACATGGGGCCAAAAGCTAGGTGACTAACTAGAACGAGTGGATCAAATGGAAATTACCATATCCAGGAAGCAATGAAGGCTGTATTCTAAGTAAATGGACTGGAACTTTTTGGTCATAAGGTACAGGATGGGGAAAAAAGAAGTCTGGCATGTATGAAACTACAGGCCAGGAGTTTTACTGACTATCAAACTAGGGATGGTACTGGATGAACAGAGAGCAGCAAGTGTTTTACAAATACCTAAAGAAAAAATTAATCCAAGGAGCTGCAAAACTTTACAAAATGCTTTATGATATACTTCAGAAGAAAGAATGTGAAGGTAAATGAATGATGAGTTAGAAAGTGACATGGATTTACTAAAGGTACCTTATAAATTCTTGTCTTGGTAAGACAGATGTCCCTCTTGTTGAAGGAAATACCACCAAAAAAAAAAAAAGTATTCAACTGAGGAAGTATTTATTAAGGCAGAGAAAGTAGGAATTTGTACATGATTAGAAAGATGTGTAAGGAACATGCATGAGGAAATCTCAAACTAGAGTTGGAAGCAAGTGACTGGTAGACTTGCTCTAGGATAGGTTTGAGGGTGGATTTTATTTAACATTCTCATTAACGACTGTGGCACAACAAGGTTTTTGCCAGTGGTATTTGCAGATCACAAAGATTCAGATGTATCATCAGAGGATCAAAACATCATGAAAGGGTATCTTTGAGATCCATGAAGTACTATTAATTGGAGAAAAGATGTAAATCAGCTTGCTTTGTGACTCTGTATTTATAATATATGTGATGCTTCACCTGAAAATAACAGAAGGGAAAATGATACGTGTTGATCATAAGATGAAAATGAGCTCCAAGTGGGATGAAAAGCCAAATGTGATCCTAGAGCTGTTGAGCAAAATATGTTCAATGGAGACAGTGGCATGAAAATTTCCCTATCTGTGGTATTGGTAAGGTGTCCTCTGGGTCATTGTTCTCAGTTCTGGCCATCATAATACAGAAAGATGAATATAAACATACTGGAATACAAATAGAGGGTTGCTAGGATGGTCAGAAGAATGGTCAATTTATCTTACGTATTACACAATAGCTTGTCTAGCCAAGTGAATCAGAAGTTGTGAGAGGATGTAATTTTTCTTTATGAATGCATCGTGTATGATGGGGAGGAATGAACATTAGGGAAGAAGAAAAACTGAATGACTGTCACAGGAAAAAAAATCCACATAAAATGATCCTGAAAAACATCAGGGATGGAAATTAGAACCATCAGAGAAATGAACTTATGGAACAGCTTTCAAATTGAAGTGCTGGGGGGAAAAAAAATGA
>JAVSBS010016163.1:5042-18729 GCA_033124195.1 Coracias cyanogaster
GGGCTCTGAGCAACCTGACCTAGTTAGAGATGCCCCTGCTTATTGTAGGGGGGTTGGACTAGATGGCCTTTAGAGGTCCCTTCCAACCCAAACCATTCTATGATTCTATATCATACTAGGTTCCTTCATCTTCTTTACACTCTCATTGATTGTGCAGTTAAAACATAATTTCTGTCACATGAATACACCGTGCTATGGATGTACCACCTTGCATCAAAAACTCATATGAGGATTCTGTTTCTAAGACTTTAATTCTGGAACAGGCAAAAAGAGGAACCGTGTGCACAGACAACTGTGTATCTTAAAAACAGGACAGGGATTCTACGCAAAATTCACCTGGCTATTCTTTGACTACTGAGTGTGTAAACCTGCAACCTGAAATTCTCTTAAGGTATCTTCTTTCAGGAAATCTTCTAGTGGCATTCACGTTAGAGAAGGAAGAAAACTATATAAGATATATTTGTGCAGACACTACTAGATTACAGCATCTCACACCCAGTGTGCGTTCAGTACAAGGGTTCACACGTGCAAGAGTTTATTTTTTAAACTGCTCATTACTGAGTCTTGCTGCCTGCTTGAAATTACTGCAAACTTTGTGCGTTCAGTTCCCTCTCTTGCACGTTCTTCCTAGAGGTTCAAACTTGGCATCGCTCCCAGGCAAGACGCAGAGCTAAAAAGCATAGTGAAACATGGAGAACTTCTGTCTCAGGACTTTATTCTATTCCTGTTGATTAAAGCAGTGGAGGGTAAAGGCTTAATAGATCATTTTCAAAGAAAAAAAATGTACCTGGTTCAGGATGGACTTCAGCAAACACAGATATGGAGCTAGCTTTTCGCATATATTTCCATGTTTTGATGTCTTGAGAAGAAACTCAAGAATGGCTGTGCTTGAGTTTATCACAAGAAGGATTCTTTGGTCATTTCCAGTCTCTCTTCCTCTCCCAAGCTCCTGTTAACATCTCCGCTGAGTAAAAATACCACATTGCGCAGTCAGGGTACGCTCATGCGGATTAGCCAATGGCCAGATGTTGAGCAGCTGGCTTCTACTCTACATTGCAGATGATCTTCCCATGGGTTTCTCTCCTCTGCCCAGCTGTTGATTACCATGGAGTGTAGTGGGATGCAATTGGTTTTGAAAAACTCTTTCTGCTCAAATTTATGTGAAAGTGGCCATGGATTCAAAGGATTGACTGCCAGACAGGCAGCAGGATTGAAGAAACACCTTTTCATCGGGATCAGGCTAAAAAAGAAAAAGAAGCTACTCAAAAGTGTACGAGGAAGTAAAAACCAAACAAAAATCAAAACCCAAACAACTTTCTTATCAGAACCTGTGAATCCCTAAAATCAAACTTTCCCAAGGACTATGAGCTTTGGTAGTAAAATTTTCAGATGAGAAAGGACAGAAAAAGCACATGCCATGATCTCCTGGTGTGGAGCTCAACTGGGCTGGGAGAAAGAAAGGTTCAAGTGATTTAGGTAAAAGCCAAGAGACTTGAACCGCGACCCAGTGACTGCCTTAAGCATGGGGTAATTCTGGGATGATATTCTGATTTTTCTACCCAAAGACAGAAAAAAGTAAAGATGTTCTTCTCAGTGAAGATCACCAGCACCTAAGGAATCCCAACAGGTTTTGTGGGATTGGAGGAGAGACCAGGGCAGTAGACTCGTTCTCTGGCTCGTTCACCTTGCCAAGGTAGACTGTTTTGGCAGCTCAGGATTTGCTGAGGACTGGAAGTGATCTATCTACTCCAGCCAACTGCCAGGCCACATTCCCAGCTCCAGGGAACAAAAGGACGGCTGTGCTGTCCTAAAGCTTAGCAAGAATCTTTCCATTGGTTTTGCGTTTTGCACTGTCTGTATTGTTTTTTTTAATAGACGTGATATTTCAACCACAGAAGAACACAGCATGGATGATGCTCAGCCAAAAAGAAAATAAAAGATGAGAATATAGAAAGACATGAGAAAATTTGCAATATGCACTTAGAAAAAAAAAATTCAGCTTTCCCATCCCCTGGACTATTTAGAAATATAAACACTGGGAAAGGAAAATATCCTTGTTCTGGTTAAATACCAGAAAAATTAGCTACTACAGACCAGAATTCGGGGGAGGGGAAATTATTACCACCATTTATAATAACAGCAAACTTAGTTCTGAAAACTAAAATAAGCATCACCTTGTCTTCTGTTTCAGAAAATGAAATTTGGAAAGTATTTCCCTGCTGCTGCAATGAACTACAGGTTTTATGCAATGTCCAGGTTTCAGTCTTCCTCTGAAACTCTGGAGCTGCAGTTCTGAAGCCTCAGGTTTCCTCCCTCCCTGATCAGGTGTAACTGACCCTCAAGCAGGGATGGCAGAAGATGATGATGTGTGATCGAGAGCTACAGATTACAGCCCTCCGGGCTAAATTAGTGACAGTTCAGAGTAACCTGCAGGTTGTGGGCTGCAACACAGTGGAGATGTCTCATTCGGTGTCCCTGTGCAGGGGTAGGGTGCTGCAGGAGACAACGCCAATAGGTGCAAGCAGGAACCCCTGAGCCGTGGCTCGAGATGGGATGTTTACCCGACTCCATTAGCAAGGAAATCAGAGGAAAATTATTATAATGAGTAGGATTCACTCCTCTGGTCAGGAGAATTTTATACATGCTCCCTCTGAATATTGTTTTGCTTTTCTCAGGAGTGTTCAGACTAATATTTTCTGTTTGCGTTTCCTTACTGCTGAAGACTCTGTATTAAAACTCACCATGGCAAAACCTATTTTTTCATGAGTATATGCAGTTATAAGCAGGGCTTTGCATGTAATTTCATCTTCTGAAGGCTATTATGCAAGTGAAGATTTGTCCTGACTTCTCGGTTAGTTCAAAGCTCAGCACAGTCAAGGTAACATTCTCCATTAAAATATCTGTGTGTCCTGTGCGCCCCCGGAGTTTTAGTCTTACCTGCTCATGTGTTGGAAGCATTGAGTAGGTGTGTAAATGTCTACCTTGATCAGATAGCTGATGCAACTAGGAACGCTGTCCAGAAACTCTCCACCTCACATCTGCCCATCCTGCCAATACAACTATCAAACTTCTGAATGATGGATTTCATACGTAGGTAAACAGTAATAACGGTCGTGCAGCCGTGGTGTAGCTTTGGTGGGGACCTAGAGTGAGAGCTCAGCTGGAAGAGAAAGGTCGGGGAGGCACTGATGCTTTTTCCACCTCTTCTCAACTGCTCTTATCAGCGAGCCAGCCTTGAGCAGCCAGCTACACTCCTAGAAGTTGAGGGGTTGCATTCCTGGCATGGACCCAAAGAGCTCTTTGTAAGGCTAGGAAATGTTTGCACTTCCAAAGCTGAATTCCCAGGCAGAGGATGCTCCAAGAAGGAAAGCCAGGAGGAGCAGGAATGAAAGGACATGCATGTTTATCTTTCCCTCTTAGTCGGTTGCCTCCTTTGAGACTCCAGTGTGCTGGGAAGAGAGACAAGAGATGCTATCAGCGGTGCATCTGCTTCTTCAGTTCAAGGGAGTGAAATACTTTGAAGGGATGATGAGGGACAGAGCACTGATATCATTAAATCAGTTGCAGTACCCACCAAAACTGGAGAAGTGCTTCTGCCTCCACATGTGCCTTATTCTGCTCCTGCTTATAAAAGGATCCATTTACTCATAAAAGCAGGTTTTCAAGTTCCCTTCTCAGTTGTTTTCCCCAGCCTCTGTACTGTGCCTGCTGTTGGGCACACTCAGCTCTGGAAATGGTTCTTTTCTGGACCGAGATTTACCTAGTAAACCTTGAAAAAGTACATTTGGGTCATTGGAGCTTCGAGCAGAGAAGAGCAGTTTATCCACTAGGTGGAAGCCTGGAAATACTAATGGGTGATGGCTACGGCTGCAATTAAAAACCTGGCTGAGGTTGCCTCTAATTCATTCTCCGGATTTCTAATGAAGGAAGGCAAGGTTATCCGGCTCCCTGGGTACACCCAGACACCTCTTACACCAAAGAGCTGTCTCCTTAGGTTTCCATCTGACTGACTCAGGGAGAACAGGGAATTGTCAGCCAACAATGACTATTTTGTAAATAATAATTTATCTTTCATACGCCATTCATAACATCTTGGGAGTATGAGGAGCTCTAAAAATCCAAGTAGTCTTCTGCTGCCTATGTTCTGGATTGAATTGTGCTTTCTCTGCCTCCAGATCACAGAAACAAAAGCTGTTTTCGCTGTGTTCACAGCCAGATTTAAGGCAGGTTGCACTCCAGGTGGAAATAAAAGTGCAAAAGGAAAAAAAAATGTTGTACTGGAATTAGCTTCTGGAGACTTTTTCCGGTTCAAAAAATCTGAAATTTGGAAATCTGAGCATGTGCTTTGCTAACACTCAGGTTCAGTGGAGGTGAACTGTGATTCTGGCGCCCAGTTGTACCAGTGGCTCTTCTTTTGGTCTGTTGATACAAACAAGTCCACAATTCTGAGCAAACCATGAAGCCAAACATCTGCACTTCTCTGGTTATAGTTAGCAGAGGATTCATAGCTGAGATGATTTTGCTTTTAGCTGGAAAGGTTTGTACACCTGGAGCAGGATATTCAAAATGCAACCAGTGAAGTTCTGGGTTATTTAATATTGATCCTCCGGATTTGGATGAAACATCAGGCGATGGAAATGATGCCGGTCAAATTCATTGCGTCTCTCGGATCTGAAGATTGAGAAACTCCGTGTGCTTGCTGCATTTATCAACAGAGCTTTCATATGACTCAATCTTAAATGCATTCAGCAGGGAACTTGGACTGATGCCTGCTTAGAAATACCGCCCTAGACACGTGCCGTACACATCACTTACCACAGGTTCACCAATAACAGCTTTCTGCAGTGCCTGACCCAGAACAACCATTCTAGCTCACAGGCCTGATTCTCAGCGGCTCTGCAGTGCAGGGGATTGGCTACATTGCCACGGCTACTCAGGAGGTAGAAAACCAACCGAGAGCTTACCACAAGAAGTGTTGTTTCCTCACGCACCAGAGACATCTACTTGTTTATATGACAAATAACTATTATATTGTTAACTGTGCTGCTTCCTGTGGCCTGAGCTAGAGCTGGAGTGCATCTGGGAGGGAGCTCTGCAGCAGGACAGTCCACAGAAACATGCCTGATGACCATGTCAGACAGAGACCTCGCGTGAACCATACATGAAGCAGATCACCTCTGCAGGCATTTACTGATCCACCAAGGGAGATGTGCCAGCATGCAGTGTCTCCCCAGGGTGGTCCATGCTCTGTACAGCCTGTCCTGAGGTTTTGGAAGGGAGCTGTAGCTACAGACTCAAGTAACCACAGGCTGTCGTGTAACTCAGAAGCTGAGGCCAATTCTCTCTGCAGTTCTAAGATCAACATTAAGAAATGATGCAATTGATGGCTTGAGAAAGGAATGGCTTTGCTTTGATTTGGGGTCCTTGGAAAGCCAGTCATGCAGACAAGCCTACTAATTTTCTAGCTGGTTTACATGTCCTGGTTTTGCTGGGACAGAATCCCAGCTGTGGTCTGCAGGCCATTAGCAGTTCAGAGTCAGCCAGGGCAGCTGACCTGAGCTGGCTACAGGTGCATCTTGTCCCAAAAATGTCGTGATCAGTATAAAGGGGGAAGGTGGGTAAGGCTAAGGGTTTCTCCTGTTTCTCCCCCTGCTCTTCTTCCTTTTCTTCCTGTTTCTCGCTGTCCATGGAGAGGTTTGCTTACTGTTCTGCTCCCGAGGACTGCTTACTGTGACTGCTGGACATTCACTGGGCTGAGTATAACTTTGTTTACTTTATATTAGTATTAGTTTTGCTGTTTTGTGATGTCTGTTTTGGTTTCACCCTAGGGGTCTCCTTTAGCCAGTTCCCCTTCTCTGCTGGGGAGGGGTCATTGGATGAGGCGCAACGACTATAGCTTAGATCCAGATACGGGCTAAACATAGACAACATAGAATAATTTTTAAGACAAAGAAACATGTGAAGATTCTGTAGAGTTTATTAACCCTGGGTAACTCCAATTACATGGTTTCTAGTTGTGTGGGAACACCCTGGAGCAGACGCTCAGACCGGTACGCCTGGGTGTGCAAAGCACTGTGCAGATCGGCAGCTGGAGAAGTCGGGGTGCTGTGTTTGCACCTATGTGGAGAAGACAAAAAATAGCAAATGCTTCTTGATTGTTTTCCCTTCTGAAATGGAAAATATAGACCTTGAGCCTGGAGTCTCATCTGAGATTAGCCAGACACTACGGAGACTTGCTTATCTCAAGAACAAATCTTCCCGAACCCAAGATCTTTGCTTGGCAGTACTCCTGTCAGCATTCCCACAAATTGTTCCGATCTGCAATGTGGCTACTGACAACACAGACGAGAAGCCCTATTGCCCCAGGGTTGCTGTTGGGGCCCAGCAACTGCACCGTGTAAGAGGACAAAAGGCGAATCCCTGTACTGCTGTCCCTGTAACCTCCCTAGCTGAGAGTTCTTTCACCTGCACAAGCAACCAGGCTAAAACCTCCCTGTCAAGGAAGACAATTTAATTAACACAAAAAGCATGAGGTCTAGCCGACCAAATGCAATCACTAAAGTGCTTTCCCTTCTCAGCCCAGACTGTTTTCTCTCCAGCTGGACTGAACCACTGGCCCATGCCAGTTTCTGTGAAATATAATCCCTTCGGTTTTTAGCAGGGTGTGCCCTCAAAAATATTTAATTTAAGCCTGTTAGATACCCCTTTGAATTTTCCTTTTATTCTTTTTTTAACCTACCTGCTGACCTTATCCATTACCACTGCTGAGTAATGGACTACTTAACCATGAACACGGTTAGCTCTCAGCTGCAGCCAAACAAAGAAACCCCATTCTTCATGTCTCTACTCCCACTCCATCAGCTACAGACCCCATCTGGGTCACTTCCTCAACTTACAAGAGTAATTTTGCTGCGAGACCGGTTAACATCTGTGTCCCCTGTGCCTGAATCAGCCGCTTTTGTTGACTTGGCAAAGGTTCTGGCACGTACAGAGGACATATGGTCCAAGCATGTCTATCTGTCATGAGACAGTGACATTCCTCTGCAGATCGCTACTGACTGGAAGCAGAATAAACCTCTGATGCTACGTCTTTTGAGGCAACTGCTGACATGAGTGAGGCTGGGTAGAGGTCTTATGTTGCTGAGAGAGCCTAAGAGGTAGGAGGTATCTATGGTAGAGGTAGGGATGGGCACCACAGTCCAGGACTGATGCTCAAGGTATGTGGCTTGCTGCTGTGGGAAATGGGCAAGTTGGTAAGGGTGATGATAATGCAGACATCTCTGAAGATAAATGGCTTGTGGTTGGACCGGATGATCTTGGAGGTCTTTTTCAACCCAGATAATTCTATGATTCTAAATGCCCTGGGAAAAAAATCCATTTACAATACTTATGAGTCAAAGCCACACGACAATGAGGACAGAAAACTGGGTCCGCGATGGACTGCGGTGTGGTTCTGAGGGCCAGGGATCTGAAGGATGGAAGAGCTGCAGGAACGAAAGAGCAAGTTTGAGGACTGAGGTTTGTCAGCACAATAAACAAAGCCCGCTCTGCCAAAACATGAATTACTATCAGCACCAAGCGGCACTGAGAGATCTTTGATCCTGCCTCGAGCAGGAGGAGACCCCGACTGTCCCCAGGAGTGACAACAGGCAGGTTTTTCTGAAGTAAGAGATACCTCAGTAATGAGCATCCCTGAGCAAGGAATGCGTACCTTGGATTCCTTGAAGCAAACAGCTCAGGTAAGGTCTGCACTTGAGGGACGGTGCGCATTTGGTCTTCTGCGTGACGTGACTATGGTCTTCTGCGTGACGTGACTATCAACAGGCAGCTGTGGCTCCTCGTGTGACTGTCAGATGGCAAGGTGGGGTATGGTTGTGCAGCACGGTCACCTCGAACTGAACACGGGGTGCGCGACACGCTGGTGGAGAAGGATGACTTCAAAGCTCCCAGACCTGTTCTTTGCCTTCAGGTGGATTTCCCAGTGAAGCTGAGGGCTGAGACACGTAGTTTCAAAGGGCTGGGAAAGTTCAAGCCCCTGGGATCTGAAGAGCAATGCATGCCCGCACCCGAATTTGGGGCGAAACATTGTTTTTAGTCGTCTGTAAGTAGGAATTACCAGTCTCGGGGTAAGGGGCCCCTGGGGAGGAGCTCTGGGCTGCGGGCTGGCCAAGGACGCGGCTCCGCGCCGCTCATCCTCCGACGCCAGTGCCCGGAGCCCGCACCGAGGACGCTCGTCCCGGTTGGCAGCCGGGGCCGGGCTGGAGCTGTCGGGGCGGCAGGACCCGGCCCCTGCGGAGACGCGTCCCGTAAGCCCCGGCGCTGCCGTGCTGGAGACAACCAGAAGTTTCCAGCCGGCCGGCTCCGCCGCGTCCCTCCTCCGCGGCCCTCCCCCTGCCCCTCGTCCCTCCTCCGCCGCCGTTTCCAGACACTTCCAGCCCGGCGCCTCCGCCCGCCCCCCCGCCCCGCGGCGGATAAAGCCGCCGGTCCGCGGGCCCCGCCCGGCACTGGGCACCCGGCAGGGCGCGGAACAGCCCGCTCCGCTCCGCTGCGGCTCCCGCTCCGCTCCCATCCCATCCCCGGCCCCGTCCCGCCATGAGCGCCGCCGCGCACTCCCCGCCGCCCCCGCCGCAGATGGAGGGCAGCGCCGAGCCGCTGCCCCCGGGCTGGGAGATCAAGATCGACCCGCAGACGGGCTGGCCCTTCTTCGTGGATCACAACAGCCGCACCACCACCTGGAGCGACCCGCGGCTGCGGCCGGCGGCGGGGCAGGTACGGCGGGGATGGGGTGGGAATGGGATGGGATGGGGATGGGATGGGGGGCCCGGGCGCTCCCCCCGGGCGCATGGCAATGCAGTGAGGGCAGGAGCCGCCTTTTGTCTCTGACGCAGTGCAGGCCCTTTTTTGTGCATTAAATCATTTGATACCTCGGCCCCTGTAATGTTTATTTAAAGTTGGTTAAGTCCAGCCCGGCCTGCCAGGGAGGACGCGAAGCTTGATTTGTTTTCCAGCTGTGGGCAGCGATGAGCGCCCTGAAAAAGAAAAAGAAAGAAGGAAACCCAACCCGGACTTTTACTTGTCAAGTCTTGTTTTCCTTCTTTTTTTTTTGTTCCTCTTGCTCACAAACTGTCTCGGTAGCTGCCTGCCCGGGAGTTGCTCGCAGGCACGCTCTGAGAAAAGCCCTTTCCTAGTCCAAATAAGTCCATGGAAGGCGAGGCGCGGAGGGGAGAGCGGCCGGGAATCTTGCCGGAGCCCTCAGCAATGGCTCTTTCGGGTCAAATTCCCTGGGTTTTGGGGAGCGCGGCCCTTCGACCCCCGCGGCGTTTTCGCAGTGCGGTGGCTGCAGGCGGAAAGTGCTGGAAACTTGAGCCGAACTCGGGGCTGCCTGCTGGGAAGGGCCGCTCCCCCGGCCTTGTCGTGGGCTTCCCTGCGAGCAGCAGCGCTTGTGTCCGGCCCCCTCGGCTGCCCCTCGCTCCAGGCCCGGGCAGGGGGCTCCGCGGGCGGCTGCCGCTGGGGAAGGGCCGGTCCCGGGGAGCCGGCGGCTGCTGCTCGGCCCGGCCCGGCCCGGCCTCACCGCGCCGGGAGCCCTGAGGGGCTGGCGGGAAGGTGCCTCCTCCGTAGGGAGGGATAAACGCAGCAGTTGTTGGGAGCCGCTGCCTTCGGAAGGGCTTCGGCACACCTGGTGCCGCTTCTGCTCCTGTAGCCTTAACGTGAAAGCTGAGGATCAAAGCGCTCCGTCGGTGGTGTTATTTTAAGGAGTTAATGCTGCTTAAAATAGTAATTTGCCGCGTTGGTGAGCGCGGGCCGTGCTGGAAAGCTGGGAGTGAGAGCGGCCTGGCTTGGGGAGTTCAAGGGAGGGACTTGCCTGGCGGAGATTAACCCCCTCTTCCACTTCTTAAGGGCGAGTTCATTTATAAATAAGTGGCATCGTTCTAGTAATGATGCAAAGAGGTCAGAGAAAAACACGAGATTTCACAATAGGAATGTTAAGACTGGCATAGGGGAAAGTGATTTAACTCCTTTTCGGAGGCACCGTCTTGGTGCTGTAGTGAGGCACCTGTTAATGCATTAAAATATAATAAATGGCATTGAAATGGCATTAAAAATAATAAATTGTATCGTTTTTATAACCGTAAAGCTACTTGAGAAGACAAGCCCGCTCTTACTTTTGTTACGGAAGTACTTCTTAACACTAACCCATTTAAGAGAAAAGTAACTTTTAAGCTGCTTTTGATAATTGTGTGAAAACAGAGTTTGAGGGAGCAGCTGCATCCTTACTCTACCTGAAAAAAAACAAATTTTCACCCGTCTGGCGTGAAATCTGCGCTAATGAAAAGTGCCTCTTCTTCTGCCAGCTTGCAAGGGTGAGTGCAGATAGAAACCATTGCGCCCGCTTCTGAGCAGCTTTTGTGGGATATGCCTTTTTCCAAACAGGAGAATCTGTTGCTGCTCACTAGAAGCAGGAATGTGTGCGCTCTTCGGGATCGTTCATCGAGAGAGGGAGAAATGCTCCCAGAGATGAATATGGAAAATTGTTGGTTTTTTGGGGGGGTCCTGTCTGATGATGTTCAACAAAAAACCCCTCTGGTTTATGGTGGTGGAAGTTGTGTGTAACTGATCTCATACACCGTTTGTCAGAGCCTCGAGTTAAGAATTTATCTGCTGGCATTGAGGGGCAGCATCTGAAATTAAGTACTGGTGTGTTTCACAAGGACAGGTACCACTGAGCAAAAGAACCTCAGAATCAGGCCCAGGGAAAGTATTTCTCTTCCTAAATAATATTTTCTTGGTTGGACAATGCCACAGAGATTACCTGCTGACACTGAATTTCAAATCCAGCAGTGATTTTTGAAGGCATTAGACTTGTATTTTTAATCCTGAGTAGGAGAGACAAAATCACAGATGCAGGCAGAAAGGGAGACTAGGTAGGAGCAGCGTTCTGACTCCCCTCATTCTCAGTGCAGCTCAAAGGAGAACTCAGGAGTTTTAGAAGTGATCTGAGAGAAGCTGACGTGTCAGACTTCACGCACCTCTTCAAGGATCATTATACAAAGATCGAACTTGTACTGACTTCTTCACTGCCTTGCTCTCATTGAGATTAGCCCCCGAAATGAGCAGTTCTTTTAATCATCTTTAGGATGATCTTTAACTAACCCTTACACTGTATCTGTCAATATTCGTGCTGTGAATATTTGTTCCCTTTCTGAAGAGACCGAGGCAACGCAATGAGGCGTTACACTGCACGTGGCATGAACAGAGCACAGGTTTGGAGCTACCTGAGCTTTTCTAGCTCAGGAATAGAGCTGAAGTAGCACTGATCTTGATGTCCCATTTTTCCCAAGTGGTTGATCTTGGTCTTCTCCCTTGCTCTAGGCTTGACATCAGTGTAACTACGCTGGCTGCAGTGAACTGTACCAGATACGTAATGGTTCTTAAAATTTTAACCCATGACAAAACCATTCAAATCAATAGATCCAGACCTCGACTGTGCATTTGACCATGTATTTTAGATGTGTTCGTCAATTCAGATGGTGCTCTGTCATTTTCTCATTCAATCTGGCCGCCTTCTGCCCACATGAAGGATGGGTGACCTTCCTCTGCATGTTTAGCTCTGTCACTTGTAGGAAGTCATTGTAGTGTAAGACTGGACCAGGGAGACCTTCCTGAGAAAGAACAGAAACTCTTTTACTCCAGTGAGAAACAAGGGACTGAAAAGCACTTATTAACGTTTTGGTAGAATAGTGATTTTCTTCCAAGTGTTAATAAGTTAGTCTTATTAACTAAGACATTCAAAGAACAAGGGACGACCAATATCATGAAGCCTGTATATGCAGACTTTCACTAAAAAAGCATTTCCTGGCAATGCCCCTCTTCTTCTTACCTTTTCTTTAGTAGAATTATTCTTATCTGTTGTTGGTATTTTCAGAGCTGACTTACGCCATCACAGCTCAGCACACATTCTGCGAGATTATCTTTGAACGTTCAATTATTTACTTGGTATTCCCCAAAGTGCTGATAGAAGTAGATGACGTTTAAAGAAGAAAACCGAAACAAGGCTTGTATAAGGATTTATCGATGCCCCTTCCACATGTAGTTTCCACATGCAGCAAACCCAATGGGAAATGCTGCAGCTAAAAATAGACCAGAGGAATTGACTGCGCTGAACTAATATTACAGTGATCGATAGCTCGCTAATGCATTAGGTTTGAGAGAAAAGTGGTACCACAGAGTCTGGGAGCGGCCATAAAAGCGATGTATTTATTGGTTGCAGCAATGACTGCGCTGGCCTAAACACAGGAAGAAGCAGCCGTCTTAACCCTCTCACCAGTGGCTTCACTGGTATTTGGGGAACAACGAACAACAGCTACATTTCCATCCTCGCCCTTCATGACTTGCAGCTCTTTTCCCGTCTGCTTCCCCAAATAAGTCTTAAGTCACTCAATTCCCATCTCTTTAGCAATGAATTTATTTTTGAGCGCTGACTTCTCGTGTTGGAGTTGACTGAAAAATTTGTGGTAGACCAAGTCAGAAGTTGCATTGAAAGTTCAAAACAGCCCCTCTGAAACTTGTGTCGTCTGCAGTGGTTCACATCAGCGGAAGGGGATGTAAGACTAGGTAACAATTTAGGTCTCTTCTACCTGCAGTGTTTTTCCCATTACTTAACGCTGATTCTGTCATAGCCAGGTTAATAAATTAGTTGCAGGATTTAAAAGGTGTAAATATATATATAAAAGGTGTAATATATGGGAGTGGTCAGATTTCCAGCAGAGGCTCTTTGGAGGCTTGTGTGCTGGCTTTGTCCAGATTCCCTGAAGCTGCTTTGTGCAGTTAGTTAAAGCCCATCTTGATAGAACGTGGTAAGCAAGGAGTTGATTTATGGAGATACCAGTGAATCTGTAAACAAGGCATGGTTCGGATCAGAAATAAGAGAAAGGAACATGAAGAAATGCTAGAAATAATGCGTCGGTGTTTGGGCAGTCATGCAAGAGGAAAAGCAAGGAAGTTTTTGCATGGTTCCGTGTAACTCCCAGCACAGCCTACCTCTTATCTAAAGGAGAAAGGGAGGACACTTGTGCCAGGTGGCACCGTTCTCACCTAGGAATCGTATTTTTAATGCTTAGACAAGCAGGACTTTTCCATAACCGCATGGCAAAAATAGAATTGTTCCCACTTGAACCATGATAAGGCAGGTAACGATCCAATATGCTTTGGGGTGCAGAGACACTATCACTCTCTAGGTGAGCTCTGTCTCCACCTTCTGTGGCAGCTCTGCCTGCTCTTTGTGCCAGGTTAACTGTAAATGTAAAAGAGAAGAAATGGCTTGTTCACACAAATTACTTCATTGTAGAAGAAAAATGCTGTGTCTTCAAACGTGCTGCAGAAGCTGTGGGTTTGCTTCTTTTTATTTCTCCTCCTTTGTTTTACAGACAGGAAAATGAGACATGGGGTGGTGAAGTGACTTGTCTGACATCGCCCAGGAGGTCAGATAGCACAAAAATACGTTTATATGGCTGATGGCGAAGCCTTATAAATAGGGTAAAAGCCTTATAAATAGGGTGCAGCGTAGCAAGTGGTTTTTATGGTGTTGGAAAATGGCTGTTTAAGGAAGTGAAGTCAGAAAACTGCTGGGTGCAGAATGAAATTTAGATGACAGTGTACCTGACTGTAACCAGTGAAATTCACAGCCCAC
>JAVSBS010016165.1:0-13275 GCA_033124195.1 Coracias cyanogaster
ACTCCAAACCCTTTGAGTCACTCTGCTTGCTGCAGGCACATCCCATTTGCCTTACGGGCAGGGAAAGCTGGACTAAATAATTCAAGGAGACTGGAGGAGGTTTGTGACTGCAGAGCAAAAGAGGGTTCAGAATTGGCGCTGTTGTGTGGCAGTTGCACCACATCTCCACCATTGTTCTGCCCAGTTCAGGAGTCAAGTCCAGGTCATACACAGCTTCATAGGTGCCAGCAGTGCCTCTGGTAGAGCTGGTTAAGGCCAACTCTCCTCTGTTTCTCTACTCCCACTAAAGGATCATAGAATTCCTGAAAGTTAGGCGCTGCCAAGTTTTGACAGATTCCAGGTATTCTACTCAAGTGGAGCAGAAGTCACTTTGTTCCATGTAGTTCTGCAAACCACTGAAGTTGCCCCTCGGTGCCTATTGCACTTGTGTGCAGATGCTCTTGGAGATTGGGATGAGTGCAACTGCACTTTTTGAGGTCAAGAGTCTGACTTGGTAGTCAGGTAGAGTTCTTCAGAACAAACACGAGGTGTGTATGTCTTGCACTCACCATACTGGTGATGTCTCCTTGACGGATGCCATGATAGAAGTCACTGTTCTGCTCCTATTCTATAAAGAAAAGAAATGTATTCCTTGCCTTAATATTCTTGAGGATCTACATTAAATGTAGGGTAAAGTTAGAAGCTACACTACCTTTTCCCTTTGCCTTAAAAAACTGAGAATAGAGAACAGTGTTTTGGGAGATCCTGCAGTAGCAGTGAGCCATTGCTGTAGTACGGCTGGGAACTCCTCAGTTGTCCCTGTTAAACATGCCTCAGAAAACCGTTTATGGAGAATCAATTTCCCTGTCTTTTTTACCCTAACAGATTTTTAACTTCTGTATTTGTTTTCATGACTGTTCAGTAATGTTAAAATACGTCTTAGGAAAAAAAAGCACACTGACTTCAACATTCTTTTGAACTTACAGGAGATCATTTCAGACAACTGTGTGGTGATTTTCTCTAAAACAACATGCCTCTACTGCAAAATGGCAAAAAAAGTTTTTGAGGGTATGAATGTAAATTATACAGCTGTGGAACTGGACATGAATACAAATGGAAGTCAGTTCCAAGACATTCTTGAACAGATGACTGGTGGGAGAACAGTAAGTATATTTTCTTACACGTAACAAGGAAAGAAAGAACTTAAACTACCCATATTCCTTATAGATTATGACCATACAAAGTTCTTCATTTTTTTAAGACAAGTAAAGTTGGGATACAGGCTCCTAAATGAAAGCCAAGGTACTGGAGAAGGGTTATTCTGTACAGTGTCTTCCTCTTGAGACCCTCTGGCTGTCCCTCTGAGGTGGTATATTCTAAACTGACACTAAGACAATTGAAGTATTAAAGTCAGTTTTCATGTATATGGGTATATTTATTTAATCTATGGTGTTTAACACTTACCTTGTAATATCTTTTAATTTTATATAGTCTTACTTGAGTCAATTACAATTACAGTAACTTTATCCCACTTTCAAAGGGCATGTGAACAAAGTTTCCCATCTCTGTAAATATTATGGAAACATACGAGTTGTGCAGTGATATTAAATAAGCATATGGAAGAACGTGACTATCGTGTGTATGCCACAGTCCCTGTGGGCTTGCTTAGATTTTTTTTAAATGTCTTACTTCCAAGACTTAACTAATGTGATTTTCACTTTTTTTATAGGTCCCAAGAGTGTTTGTCAATGGGACTTTTGTTGGAGGTGCTACAGATATTCAGAGGCTTCATGAGGAAGGCAAACTTCTTCCATTAGTTCATCAGTGTCAAGAAAATCCTGAACAGCCATCTAGCTTACGTTAGTCTTCCCTTTTCAGGAATTTCAGACAAGTCAGAAGATCAAAAATACTCCACATCTGCTGGACTCAACAACTTCAAGCCATGAATTTCTGAATCAGAGGGTCATTCTCTGACACAGACTTTATGGACTTGGCAAATTGCTTGGTGTCCTTGCATCAGCTTTACCATAATTAAAAATTACATTCTTTAACTCTTGGGGCTCTAAGTGTGAGATAGTGATGTTATTTTATTGCTGTTACATCCCACTACTATGCTTCAGAGAAGTACAGACTGTTAAAGAAGAATCCTGCTTTTTTTTTTCCTGCAAATTAGCTTTCTAGCTTTGTCCAACAGTTACGATGAATGGGCTTAGTTTAGTTTAGTGGCTGCTTTAATTCTTCACTACATGTCAAATTGTAATCATGGAGACAGTAGGAAGCAGAACAAGTTTGTTGTGATACTGCCGTATTCATGTCTGCCTTTCTCACATTTCTGTGCCTGATCACCTGGCTACCAAATTGTATGTCCATTGCTACAGAAAAGGGAATACAGATTCTTGCCACTTCAGAGGGGTAGGCAAGTGCTTTAATCTTTACTCTACACTATGAAATACCAGTTTATACAGTATCATTCAAGAATGTCCTTCTAGAGGAGCCAGACAGCTCACTGTCCCCAGACAGTGCAGCTGCAGACTACCTCATGTTCAGTCCAAGGCTATTATGAAACTTAAGGCCAAGTAGAATGCATAGAGTTTATTTAGTAAATGTTCTACAGTCAGAATGCAGTTTACTAGCGATGTTAACTTGCAGTTAAATGTCTAAAATTCAATAATTTCAATACAATGTACATCCAAAGCCAGACCAGGCAATGCCAAGACTCTTGGTTATTTCAAGAAAGTTCATATCAAAGTAGAAAATTAAATCCTACTTTTCAGTAAAAGGGACCATTACACTACTAAAGGTGCACAGCTTAGAATAAAAATGTTAATGAGTTTTTACCCACTTCTTGTGAACAAGACTCCTGTTATTTCCATGGCTTTCAGCACTGCATGCACCTAAATTACTTTTTTTCCCCTCAAGGGAAAAAAGCATCACATTTATCTTCAACTCGAGATAATTAGGACTCTATGAATATTATTTAAATTTGAGAGCTTCATTTTTTGTGATGCAGGTTTAAAATAAGTTTAAACTGCCTCATTTATAGAAAGTCTTTAGTATACAGTTGCCTGCGCTGTGCATCTTTAACGTGTAATGAGCTAATTAAACACAGTGACCTCGTTTTTTTATTGCAATTTACTTTATTTGCTAGTTTCATGACTGCCTTATTAAGGGGACACACTCATCAAGGTAAACACACACAAAATGTGCATCTCTCCCTAAATTTATACTTAATAAAGCAATTGATTTTGCACATACAGTGGTAGCCAAGTATTCTTTTTCTCTCTGCAGAATTCTTAGGCTAGTTACATTTTCTCAGAAGATTAACAATAACTATGCACCTGGAAGCTGGTAAATCCATCCTGTAAAAATAATAATAGTATGGAAAGGAATTTTTCAAAGACCTGTAAATTTTGTTCCCTGCTTTAAAAAAGTCCAAAAACAGTAGTCTAAAATAACCCTTTGAGTTCTAAATTTCAGAATTCCCAGGGCATTGTCACTTGAGGCAATATTCTATTCCAGCTGTTGAGAAAACACGCTGTATGCCCACAGATCCAAGTGAGTGCCCATTTATTAAAGAAGATACATCTTAAGGCACTCAAAGGGTTAATTATGTTCCTTTTTGACCATATTAAGGCTCTGCATCCAAATAGTTTCTCATTAATTTTGTATAATTTCGTAGAAAGTAGCAGCAACACAGTGCCTTCATTATTGGCTGGCACAAAGCCACGTTATGTTTAAGTTATTTAAACATGATATGCAGTTAATCTATGGTTCTACTCTTGAAAAAAAAAAAAAAAACCCACAAAAACAAAACAGGAGGGACTCAAAAAGAATCATTAGAAATTTCCCTATTTTTTACTTGGCATTGTCCCCAAGACAAAGCTGTTCATCTTAAAATAATGCTTGCCCTGGGATCTTAATGTTACAAGTTACACGCTAAAAGATTCTACACCTCCTCACCCAGCTTAAATACCATGCTCCTAAAGCCTGAGAAGCTGGAAACAAACATCAAGTTATTTATCTAAGCAGATCGAGCTGTGAATGCGCCCATCTGTAGCTGAATTATTTTTGAAGAGTAGAACTGCACTTTTATAGGAGAATGTAATAGACATTTTATTTGTAACTAGTTGTGCTTAACTCTAAAAAGCTGGTAGCATTAGGAAAACAGCTATTTATAGTCATTATTTGTTAATGAAGCATTTGTAAAAGTTATCAAGATACCACATATATATATATGCAAATATATATAAACTTAAATTCAGAATGCAGAAATACCTAAGGAAACCACGCTTTACAGTATCAAAATTATAAATCCAAAGGTAAGCACACGTATTTAAGACGCCGCACCTTCTGCTGAAATAAGCTATCCTTAAATCTTAGCCCTCAGAGCAGCACGTATGTAATACACTGTCCTAGTGTTCCACCTTTCCTCTTGTAACTCCTACCCAGCAATACCATGCACTTTATCATGGCGAGAAGAAACCTCTACATTCCAGCAATCAAGTAATTAAAACACCTTGCTTACAGCATATTTGTCTACTGTGAACAACTGCAAATAGCAAAATAAACCTATAAACTGATTAATGCTGAAAAAAAAAATATTAAAAGTACAAGCAAGACTCTTTGCTTAGGTTTATTTCTACATTCTATTCTTGAAGATTTTATCTAATCAATACTGCAAAGAAGCTGCCCATTTATCCAGAATATTAATTTAAATGTTTCCCTAATTCTGCATGTAAGAGCAGCCTGATAATATTTAAGAGAGGGGAAAGCTCCAACCCACTTAACTAATTCTAGAAAAAAGCTTTAAATTTGAAAAGCCAGTTCTAAGCTGTTACTTCATAAAAATAAAGCGATTCACTAGCAGATGTTGGATTTTTGTAAAAAAAGTATACTTTTGTCACTGCTCTTTAAACAAAGTTTTACCACAAATCTGATAGAGCAAATTAAATGTTTTATAAGATATTTATATAATCAAAGGAAAGATTTTTTTTTTTTTTTAAGATTAAGATAGATCCTATGACATCAGTTCTGGTGTAAGTTATTTAGCTAAGCTAGCACACTCAGTAACAGCAAGGAGGCAGAAGAAAACAGAGGCAAAAAAAAAAAAAGAAATGGATGAGAGCTTGTATGTGAAAAGATATTCAAGTATAGGCTGAAGGTGACATGGAGACGGGAGAGGAGAAAACAGCCAACATGAACAGAGAAAAGGGAGGGCAAAGGAATATGGACCCAATACTAATGCTTCTGGTACAGTGGCTGTGAGTTACGTATGTGATTAAGCAGCACAACTTTTTGCAATGGAGAAAAGTGTTTTCCTAGTGTTACTACAGACAGAGCCATTATTAAAATACATTTCCAAAACTACTGGTGTCTTTTTCAAGCCAAGAATATATACTTCCTTGAATAGTGTTTTAAAGCCATACCCATTTATGAGCCCCAATTAAAGAACAACAATTAAAAACAACAACATAACACCCCCGCCTTGTCCCCCAAGGATTTAACACACAGGTTTAACAGTGGTTTTAAGCAGCAAGATATTTTAAGGCCACTTATTAGTGGCCCTGACACAGTGGGCACTTAGACTGGCCCTGCTGACTTCCGATCTACACCTACTTTTAGAATTCCTTTTTATACATGTAGGTAAAGACCCAATATTTTGCCTGTAAACCAATTGTACAGGCATCACAAACTCTCCTCCTCCTCCTACAGGTCTAAAATTCCCAACACGAAATTCTATTTCTTGGCAAAATTATTAGTCTTTATTCAATTTATTACACAATGCTGATGTATGCATTGCATGTGCCTTCTGCCCTCGCCACATTCTTGATTGTATCCCTTCCATGAAGAAACCTGACCTTGGATGTTCATTCCTTACAGCCCTTCATTACAGAATTTCACCCCTCCTGTGCTTCTAACCATTACATCCTTTTCTTCTTTCTTAAAGCTAAAGTGCCTGAACATTAGTCTTAGACATAATAGTCTAATACTTGTTAAAAATTGTTGAGGGTGTCACAGTGAAATGGTAGTCAAACTGAAAGCCTATTAATTCTGTTAGGTATCAGGAAACCTGCATTTCACCCAGTCTACAGGTGCACTCTGCACTTAAGACTTTTCTTAACTAATGTTTTGAGTAAAACTAAACTTGTCCCCGTTCAATTTTTACTGATAAACTGCAGTGCCCAATTATAGCCCCATTTTTGTTTTGTTAATCAAAGTGTTCCTCCAATGCAATCAACATTATCAAATTGAAAGAGTCGGTGTCTCCTCTTTGGGGAAAGGGGAGGTTATTTATTGTATACCAAACTAATGCTCAAGCTTACCAACTTTGTCTTAGCTCACCTATTTAAAAAAAAAAAAAAATTACAGTAATTATTGCCTTTTAACATATCCAGATATCATTTTGGAAATTATCAGTTTAATAACTAAAGACTAAAATCAGGACAAATTTATGTCATGGCAAATGAGTCATGCTATCCCCTGAAATTCAGTATATGGGCAGATAGGAAAAAAACCCAAGTCTGTGGAAAAGGAAGATGCGGCGTCATTCTTCTATGCCCCCTACTGTAAGATAATAACCAGACAGAAAACGGTACAAAGGCAGGCCAGCTCACTATAGTTTCAGCTGTCAGCATTCACTTCAGTTTCCCCTCCCTGTAAAAATCTTAAAGGAGGAGAAGATGACAATATGATCTCTTGGGTGCTAGTTTTACATCGGATAACCAAACCACTTAGAATATTCTATTTCTAACAAGATTTTTTAGTACAGAGGGAGAAACAGTAAATACTTAGGAGCATATCACATACTCCAGCATGGATTACTATCTTTAACATGGTGCATAGCTACCCAGTGTCAGTAGACAGAGGGAACTACATTTCTACAAGATCTACTGAAAAGTTCATCTTCACTTACGCTCTAGTTCAAGGAATTGTATTTTAAACTGAACTGCTTTCAAAGATGCAACGCTACTATAACCCTTCATTCAATCTGTTAGTAACTAGTCTAATCTTTCACTTGCAGTAAATTTACGTGATTAACTGCACAAAGTTACTTGAAATCCCTGTTTTATGTTTAGTCCACAATATTTCCTATTACTTCACAAATACTACTCCAAATAAGAAAAAGTACTTGCAGAAGATACTTATCTATCAGTTATTTTCAACATCTCTAGCTTAGAAGGAAACATCTACATCAGATGTTTGACTATTGTGTAAGTTAGAACACATTGCTATGAAAGCCAACCCCAAATTATCAGTGCATTTACTTGAAATATTAACATATACTGAGAAAAATTAGTTTACTCCCCATATTCACGGTGTTTATTTAGAAAGACTAAAAGTGGCAAGACATTTTTCATAAGAAAGGGGTACTTTTCAAACTCAAAGTGCCATGTCTCAGCTTTTGTAGGAACACTTGTTTTTTCTAGATGTCACCTGACAAGCTAGTGGCATTCTGGTATTCTTCGAGCATTCTATCAGAACTGTGTTGTAAAGGCAGTGATAATTCAGAAGTAACTACATTCATGTCCACTGAAAGGTAACATTCCTACCATCAGCTCTTTAAGCCACGCTTCTAATGTCAGAAAAGGCTTGCCTCACTGTTGTATTTATTCATTAAGGTAGAGTATAAGTATGTAGCAAAATACCTTCAGTAACATGTAACTTCACATTTTAGCACCAAAAGAGAGATCCATCCTACAGGATGCAAGCTTTGAATTTATAATCAATATGTAATGAAAAGTATCAAAAAGTATAATATGAACTTGAATTTTACATTTAAAAGCTTGGAGTTTAGGCAGAAAAATATGGTCTTACATGTCATTTACCACAACTGGGTTATCTTTATAAATCATTATTATTTTCAAGTTCATGTCAAATTCACTGTTTAAAACAGCCAGAATTAGCATAAAAGAGGCTGACATACCTATCTCTTAGGGGAAGTCGTAAAAGCATCACTAAAGAAAACCTTTCTCATCTTCTAAGACTGTGATCTACCAAAGAGATCTTTTAACTTCCCCCCTACACACACACATATATAAAAAACACTCACACAGAATTAAATATATATACACACAAGAACTGTTATCAACTCCTGTTCCAAAGTGATAAGATATTCACTAGCTTTCTCCTTATTTACTCACACTCTTATTATCAGACTTAAAACAAAACCAAACCAGTTTCAATCACTTCCTAAACAAGATTCTGACAACATGAAGGAGGCAACTGTACATTTCTTAAAAGTTTTAAGGTATTGGTCCCTATAAACTGGAGGTAGTTTTGAAAAATGTTAGCTTGAATTAATTTATGAAATCAGAAGTAATGTTAATCTATAAAAAGATTTTTTTAAACGAAATACTCTTCTGTTAGGAAGATTGTTTCTGTATCATTGAATACATTCTTTTGAAGAAAATGTAGCTTTTTGTTTCTGGTTGTTACCATCCAGCTTTCAAGAGCAGGACAAGACACATTTACTTGCTGATCTTCCTCACTGAAAGTGTGTTGATGCTTCCTGAAGTTGTAACAGGGACTGAATGGGGCTTTCCAGCCATTTCCAAGCTCTTTTTCTACTAAAACCTAGGTTTTAGAACTTCTTGTAAAGCGTACTAATTCTAAAATAGTGTTTATGAAACTGCATTTTACAGAAATTGCCCCTCAATTTAGCTAAAGAGAATTACACTTCATTCCTCAAAACCCAGATGACAATCTAGACAGGAAAAGATTAGCATGAGCTCTTCCACTATCAGTTTTATCAGTATAAAATTTGACTAGGTAAGTTTTATACTGCATCACAGTCACATGGTCTCATACATGCCAGAAAAGACTTCTTTTGTAGATTTGCAGTGTAACAATGGAAACGGTTGAACCTTAGTAATTTGTTTAAAATACAAATGTTAAAAAAAACCCAAAGAAAAATCCCTCTCAACAAAGTTGCTGTTAAACTGGCATTATTAAATATACTATACACACTTTTTTCCTGTCCCATCCTAAGAGTAATTAATCAGTTTATCCTTGCAAACAAGCATTCCACAGCAACGAGGGGGGCAGGGGGGGGAATTAAAAATCTCTCAGTATTTATAATGTATTAAACCTGAAATTAAATTATGTGTTGTGTAACCCTGTAGCTACTTTCAGCAAACTTCCCACTGTTATTTTAAATTGTGTGCAACAGGAAAAAGGAGAAAAGAGATTTTCCATCTGCTTTTCTTGTTTTCCCTTCACAAAAAGGTAACATTCTGATATCTGTATAATGTGCCGTTTTCTAATAAAGTACATTTGGCTGGGAGTTCCCAGGGTGAAGTCTGTTGCCAGCAATGGACCCACTGGGAAGAGTAGATGCCTAGAAAACTAAATCA
This sequence comes from Coracias cyanogaster, assembly GCA_033124195.1. NCBI lineage: Eukaryota > Metazoa > Chordata > Aves > Coraciiformes > Coraciidae > Coracias > Coracias cyanogaster. The sequence goes on from JAVSBS010016165.1 coordinate 9,333, forward strand.
AATCCAAGGTGAAGTTTCGAATAACATCCAATGCTCCGGTATCAAAGCCGCATATATCCAACATGCCTCTGTCATCTGGATCTGCGATTGTAAAACCATTTGAGGTCATTCCACAAACAATCAGTTTAGCAGGAATACCCATTTTCTAGAGGAAGGAAAAAAGAAAACAAATCAGAGCACACATATGCAGTAACTTAAAACGTGCCAGAGGCCCAAATCTTGCTATTTTGCTTGCACAAGCCGCTGTCTGAATAGGCGTACTGATAGAAATTAGATATGCCCTAACCAGAACTGCAGACTGCCTGTTAACACTGTACTTAACCTGCAGTAGATGTATTCAAACAAATGGAAATAATTACTATTAGGTATATTAGCACAGCTTTCTTGCAATACTAAGATTTGTTGATTACTTCAAATGCAAACATTGCATTTGCTATTCTGCAGCTCATTCTGAAAGAAAATATTCAAGAATAATCACCAAATCATCTAAGAGGATTCAGAGTGTGTTTTTGTCTAAGGAAAGGATGTCCAAATATTAGTTGAAAAATAGAACAACTGTGGCCTGCACAATTGTGCTAAATTAGCTGAATTTGCACGTTGGTAACCTGTAAGGTCAAGCAAAGCAAGTGGCATGAAGGCCAGAGTAGAGGAACTCTCTGTCTAAAGAGCAAATTTAGGAATGTTCTTAGTTCTTTCTCAACTAAGAAAACTAAAAAAAGAAGTGGGCAAGTTAAAGATTTTTTGTATCAATTTCAACTGGGTGGACATGATATGAAGATTAACATCCATACATACATGCTTGCCAAAAAGTATTTTTTGTAGTTTAAGAAGTAGTTCCTTTAAAGCATAAAAGAGTGTTTGCTGATTAAAAAAGTTTCTGATAGTACTGTATCTGAAAAAGGTATTTTTCCTATTTCTATTTTGAAACTATGAAGCTGCACAGCTTAAAGTATCCCCTTTAAAACATAATGAGCTTTCTTCACAAGATACTATCACCTCATCCTATTGATAACTTCCCTACAGGCTTCTCTTCATTACTTCATTTAAACTTAGTGGTATCTACTACACACACTAAAGTTAAATTTAATTCTGTGAGAACTATATAAAAACTTACTTAATCAGCTATATATAGAATGCAGAAACTCATCGATTCCCTGAATACCAAACATTCATTTTCATTAATATTGCAGCACACCAAGCAGGGTAGGATAATTACAAATCCTTTCAGCAATTTAAATATGCACAATTAGTGCAATATGTGCACTAATTCTGCCCAACTGCACAATATATCAGTTTTTAATGTCTATAATTATTTTCTGAGAAAAGCCACAACTAGTTCAGTCTCAAACATTTTTAGAACTGTTATGTATTTTTATAATTCTTGAATGCAGTACAACAGTCAGAAACATATTTACCTCTCTGTACTCTCTAAGAGCTGTTGCAGGATGAGTATTTCCAGCAAAGGTCTCATTATCAGTAAACACAATGAAGACATCAACAGCTGCTTGAGTTTTTTGAGCCCATATCATCGGAAGGGAGCAATCAGTGGTACCCATTGGAATCTTAAAAGAAAAAAAAAAAAAAAACAACCCACACATATATATACACACACACATAGACACATGGTACACATTAATACAGAAATTAGTAAACCATGGAAAAAATAACTTTTAATGTAAGCTTCATGTTTTATCATGCACAAAGGCTTCTTTGTTAAACAACAGTTCGCTCATTTACCTCATTTCAGGTTTGTCCAGGGTTTTTTTGGTTTGATTTTTTTAATATTACTTTCAAACTAACTCATTGCGACCTAACATTGCCATTCTAAATGGCAATGTTTAATATCCAGCAGTTAAAAAATGACATTTGCTGGACTTTCCCTGAAAAGGGAGACAAAAAAAATCCTGTGTTTTACTATATAGATACAGGCTAAACAGTACTAGAAATGATTACAAAGAAAATACAATGTGACTGCTGAGACTTCAAAACTCAGAGAGTAGCAACAACTATTTCGTAATTTTTTTTTTGTTACATACTTCATACATTTTCACTAATACTTGAGGTAATGTCATATCAGCCGTCACTGGGCAAGGGACCAACTCATGTGAAAAGGCAACAATATGGAAATCCTTCTCAGTTCGTGCTACAACCTGAGAAAGGGAAAGACAAAAACAATTCAGTTACATTCAGTTTTAAATGTCTGAATCAAGGCATTCTCTAGTAAACACAGAACATGACATAACCTTCTGTATTTAAGTCACCGTGGCTCCTCATAGACACAAACACTTCACTCTACACTTGAAATACTCTGTAATGTTACTACAAAGAAACATTGCAAAAATCAGTGCTAAGGAACTGCTCTGATTACTGTAACTAAAGATACTTCCATATTTCTTCTCTCACCTCTGACATGACGCACTAAACAGTTTTAAATACCAACAGAAGTTCGACTCCTCTATAACAGAAATACACAAGAAGCTTTAGAGTATGAAACTGAGGGGAAAGCGATTACGATGCAACGGCCATATTGATAACTCATGTTATCAAGACTTATGCTAGAATTTCTTAATCCAATCTGTATTATTCTATGAATTCTTCTGAAAAAAAATTAAAATGTATTTGCAGCTATGACAGGTGAAAAAGCAGCCTTGACCACTTGGATTTATAATGAAAACCAACTTCTTCAATTTGATCTTTCGGTGTTTGGTTGCCAGTAGCTTTAGGCACCTGGTCTGCCAGTGAGGCAAGAGGTCTGTACCCTACATCTTCTCTACCCTAAAAATATTACATATAAGTTTCCTTCTGATTTCTAATCATCTTCAGAGAACCTCTGTATCAAAAGAGCAGCTCAAGCTGCAAATAGTTATAACTAAGTTTAAAGCCTCACCATGCACATCGCTGCTGCAATGGTGCTAGCATTGAGGGTGCTGCCCAAAACTTTTTGTGTCATTGATGCACTGACATCAACTGCAAGTAAGAAGCGTTTTCCTGTTGGTTCAATTGTCTAAAATCAAAAAAGAAAAAAAAAAGAAAATAGGTATGCGTAATTAATATATTATTTTATTCTTCCTTCTGCTTTCAACCCTAGAAGTTGAAGAAGAAGGCTTTTTTTTTTTTAATTATTCTTGCCACAGTAACATTAGGACAATAATATTGCCAAAAGCTGAATATATTAGGAAGTTTTGATTCTTCATTTAATAAAATCCCAATTTCTAAGATTTTTATTATAAAGTTTCAAAATTGTTATCCACCCAACAAACTTTTCTTCATCATTTTATAAGCTTTCAGAAAATAGAAAACTCTTAGAAAGCTTAACAAATTGAAGAACTGTATTACCTTGAAAGTTTTGTAAAATGAGGCATCTAAAGCTTCTAAAATGTCTTCATCGGGACGCCACCAAAGCTTCCCTCTGCTTCCATGTCCAGCTTTATAGGTTTCTAATGCAACCAAAATATGGAATGGATGTATCCTACCCTGCAGGTAAAAGACATTACCAGTAAGTTTTTTAAAATCTCAACTCCTTAAAAAAACAAAACAACAAGAAAAAAACCCACGAAAACACAAAAACTAAAAATAGGATCCTACTACAAATATCTCTGGTTTAGGATATTATTACTTGACATCTGTTAAATCTGAAGAGTTCATGCAGTCTTTATACAGCTGTTGTATGAACTGATACTTGTCAGTTACTGGTAACAGACTTCATTCCCTTTCCAGAATCCTCCAAAGAATTCCAAATGTTATCTTAAACCAGCATTTTGGTGAAATTTCACAGCTCTATCTGTAATTCTCCAATGCTATTTTCTATTACAGGCTCACATTAAGATAAATTGCCTGTCCCGCTAAGGGGAAAGTGGTTGGGCTAGGAAAGAACAAACAACACCAGTTTTGTAACAGTAAAACTAGACAAAGAAACTACTTTCAGAATACAGCACTCATTTTC
>JAVSBS010016172.1:0-39851 GCA_033124195.1 Coracias cyanogaster
AAAATAAAGAGTGCTTAAAACGAACGAGTATTGAATTAAAAAAAAGAAAAGAAAAAAGCGGCAGAGAATAATTTAAAACTGACAAAAGAAATATCTGTTCTAAAGAATAAAAGGATAACTCTGTTAGCTCTGATTTACTTCCAGTGAGAATGACCACTGTATCTCACCTTTGAGATGCAGCAACAAGTTGGTGCAGAAGGTAGGAATGCCTCAGCCAGCTGTATTAACTCTGAACACACAGGGAGGGGGCAGTCTCCAGAGCTGCCAGATTGGGGACAATTTTAATGCACACTAAGACCCATTAAGAACAATTTGAAGTGAAAGTCACTGATCCTAAAAGTTAGACCCATGATTAATTTCACTGCCAGTAATTGCATTTTAAAGTAATGTTATTAACATGAAATTTTACCTAAAAGCTAGGCATGTTGTGGTGAGTTGACCCTGGCTGGACGCCAGGTGCCCATCAAAGCTTCTCTATCACTCCCCCTCCTTAACTGGACAGGGAAGAGAAAATATGAGACGCTCACAGGTTGAGATAAGGACAGCGAGAGATCATTCAGCAATTACTGTCACAGGCAAAACGGACTTTACTTGGGAGAAATGTTAATTTATTACCAATCAAATCAGAGTAGAATACGAGAAATAAAACCTAATCTTAAAAAACACCTTCCTCCCATACTGCCTTTCTTCCCATGTTTAACTTTATTCCAATTTTTCCTCTACCTCCTCCTGCCCTGCTGTGGTGCAGGATAATGGGGTATGGAGGTTATGCTCAGATCATCACACATTGTCTCTGTCGCTCCTTCCTACTCAGGTCGAGGACTCCACACACTCTTCCCCTGCTCCAGTATGGAGTGCCTCCCATGGGAGACAGTTCTTCACAAATATCTCCAGCATGAGTCCTTCCCACTGGTTACAGTTCTTCATGAGCTGCTCCAGTGTGGGTCCCTTCCATGGGGTACTGTTTCTCTCACATATTCTCATTCTTCTCTCTGGCTGCAATAGCACAGTTTTCTTTTTCCCTTTAAATATGTTATCCCAGAGGCACTACCACCAGCACTGATGGGCTCAGCCTTTGCCAGCAGCAGGTCCATCTGGGAGTCAGCTAGGATTAGCTCTGTCAGACACAGGGGAAGCTCCTAGAATGTTCTCACATCTCTGTAGTGCCCACCCCACCTTACCAAAACCTTGCCATGCAAACCCAATACACACACATGCACATCTTTGAAGATCAGGATGCTTCCCAGAAGAGACAAGCATTTTTCCTTTGTTCCTCAATGTACATAATTCTGACAAAAAGCCAATTGCTCTGAGAAAAAGACTTCTTAAATCCAGCAGCCTTTATAAGCACAGTCCTTTATTAAAAATGTAAATTGGAATTCAACTGCCTATGTAACCTTTACCTCCTAGCATTAAAGTACTTGTTAAGCTACCGTCTAATGGAATAACTGAAAGGAGTGCTTCTCATTTACTGGGTGACTGACAAGCAGGACATATACTTTCATTCATTATAATTGCAGTGTTAGATTGTTTTTTGTTCTTGTTGATATTTTTTTAAACAAGGCAGAATAATAGATACATCAGCCACATTGGAGAGCAAACTCTCTTACAGTAACACTTACACAACTGTACCAAAGTTCAAAGATTTTAATTAATTGACTGTATAATAGAATCATAGAAGGGTTTATGTTGGAAGAGACCGTAAAGATCATCTAGCTCCACCCCCCCGCGCCATGGGTAGAGACACCTTCCGTTAGGTCAGGTTGCTCAAAGCCCCATCCAACCTGGCCTTGAACATGGGGCATCCACAACCTCTCTGGGAAACCTGTTCCAGTGCCTCACCACCCCTTTAGTAACGATTTTCTTCCTTACATCTAATCTAAATCTACCCTCTTTCAGTTTAAAGCCATTAGCTCTTGTTCTATCACTACATGCCCTTGTAAAATATCTCTCTCCAGATTTCTTCTTTCTTCTTGAGATCTACCTGCAGCTTTCTCTTCTCGAGGCTGAATAACCCCAACTCTCTCACCCAGTCTTCACAGGAAAAGTGTTCCAGCCCTCTAATCATCTTTGTGGCCATCCTCTGGACTCACTCCAACAGGTCTGTGACCTTCTTATGCTGGGAGCCCCAGAACTGAAGACAGCACTGTGGATGAGGTCTCATGAAAGTGGTGTAGGAGGAGAGAATCACCTCCCTTGACCTGCTGGCCACATTCATTTGATGCAGCCCAGGATACTGTTGGGTTCTGGGCTACAAACGCACACTGCCAGATAATGTCAAGCTTCTCATCAACAAACACCACTAGTCCTTCTCCCCATGGCAGCTCTCAATCCATTCTCCCCCAGCCTGTATTTGTAGTTGGGATTGCACCAATTCATGTACAGGACTTTGCACTTGCCCTTGTTGAACTACATGAGGTTCACATGGGCCCACCTCTCAAGCTTGTCAAGGTCCCTCCAGATAGCATTCTTTCACTCAAGCATGTTGACTGCAACACACAGCTTGGTGTCATCAGTTGCTGAGGGTGCACTCAATCCCACCGCCCATACCGCCAACAAGGATGTTAAATAGTGCCAGTCCCCATACTGACTTCTGAGGAATGCCACTTGTCACTGCTCTCCACCTGGACATCGAACCACTGACTGCAACTCTCTGAGTACGACCATTCAGCCAATTCCTTAATTGACATCATCAAAGTCACATCTCTCCAATTTAGAGACAAAGATGTTGTGCAGGACAGTGTCAAATACTTTGCACAAGTCTGGGTAGGTGATGTCAGCTGCCCTTACCCACCAACACTGTAGCCCCATTGTAGAAGGCCACAAAATTTGTCAGGCACAATTTGCTCTTAGTGAAGCCAAGTTGGCTGTCACCAGTTCACTCCTTAGCTCTCATGCACCTTAGCATAGTTACCATAAAGTTTCCCTAGGATGATAGTATGCATTAAAAATGTATTCTTCTTATGCACTTGATCAGGAAAATATCACACAGCAGCAGAAGTTTCAAGCTTCAGAGTCACACTCAAAGCCTGGAATATTTCTCTTAGAGGTAATACGATCCTCAGGAGTTTATTCCCTAGCTATAAAATGCAAATTCAAGAAACAAAGCACTTCATCAGTACTTTGGCTTACATATTTCAGCCTGAGGTTATGCTGTTCCTGAGCAAAAATCATGTTACATTCTTCACAGACTCTGGCAAAAAAACAGAAGCTTTTGTATTTGATTGGTGTTTTAATGGATAATTAATCCAGATCAGATGTTTAAAAGCAAGGAACACTTATTTCAGCTATGTACTTCATCTGTTGACAAGCCACTATTGTAACTAGGCTCACTTGGAAAAAAATCAGCCTGCTGTGATGACACTTAAAAAAATCCAAACTTTCTGCCTACGAAGTTGCATTTTAGCTTTCAGTTCTTAAATGCTAGCTGTAAAGCCTTGCTACACACTTGAATATAATAGCTAAATTTGTCACAAAGCGAACTTTACAAATGCTAAAAAGCTTGAAACATACTGTTAGTATGAAGATGCCAGGAAAATGACAATGTGTTTTTGAAGGAAAATATCTAATTTTATATTTTTGTAATTTGCAAAAGAATGCAGCTGTATAGAGTGGGCTGGGGCTGAAAAGCTGTGAAACAGAGACCAATATATTTTTTCTTTTTTATCATTAACTCTTATAAAATGATGCTACAAGTGGAATTTTTAAAGGGTGATCACAATGGCAGTGAAGCTATTTTGATTCAAGAGCCTGGGATATGTTCCACTGGAGATATGCAAAACTAACATTAACTGTATAGGCCACCTTATGGGGCACATTATTAGGAGAGGGTAAAACAGCAAGAAAAGGCAAAGCAATTAATTTGCAGTCAGCTTCTCTTTGCTAATATGCATCTGTGAAAGGAAAGAACACAAAGGAGGAGGACAGACATTCAGAGACAGATACTGTGTGAAAGTGCCCTGGGAAACAGACTCTCTTCATTGTAACTAGAGTTCCTGCTACAAGAGAACTTTCCTCCTTGGCTGCCATCCTCTAGATGAAAACGTGACAAGAAGTAGATAAACATACACAAATGCTGTTTGACATCACTGAATTGCAAGTCATTCTCTGTAGGATATCAAGGAGGGGAAAAAAAAAAAAATTCCCGTGTTTATCCTTTTTTAAAAGTAGGACATTGTGACCTATTAAAACAATAGAACAATTGGGTAAATTGCCTAGTTTGTCTATATGAAATAAACATCAGCTCAGATTCAGAATTACCAATAGCCAATGCTGTAAGGGTGTTTCTTGAAATAAGTAAAAGTTGCAAAATCACATAACAGCATTTTTAAACTAAAAGTTTGGGGATTCTAAAGTCACTATTATTCCCCTATGCATCTAGCAGCTTTTAATTTAGTTATCAAATTTTCTTTCTTAGTACTGTCAAAGTGATTAGAACATGAGTACTACTTAAAGTTCAAAAGCAGCAGGATGCTTTTGGAGAAGTTTTGATTTTCCTGTTCTACATTTGGAACTCTGTATCTTAAAAAAGTTCACTTGCCGCTAATATCTTCTAAAATAATGAAGCTTATCACCACCTAAAAGGACTTCCGCACATAAACTGGTATTCAGAAAATAGTGAAATGGAAACAAATTCCTCATAAACACAGAACAAAAACAGTCCCTCCAAGGAGTCATGGAAGTACAGGGTTTTTTTACTGTTATCCACCTGCAATAGCTGAAGAACTCAGTATTTACAACTACAGATGCTTATTTAAACAGACAAAGTAGTAACCGTGCTTGTGTATAAGTGTTTTGAAATTTCAACTTTCATGTGATAAAAAAAAACCACCCAAAAAACTTGGTAAATACAGATTTTAGCTCCTCAAACACTCCTGCAACCTCTGATTTCCTCCCAGAGTTTTTTCAGACATGGCAAGTATCATGATCACAGAGTTTGTTTTACATATTCAGATGTATTAATTCTACATTTAACAACTAATATTTCAGGATATTTATGCCAGAATTATTCTAGGAGACAGATCGTTCTGGTTTCCATCCTTTCAGTCAGTAATATTTTGTTGAAACAGTTCTCTGTGAAAAACAGTGCATGAATGATGAGATTTTGGGTTAGCTCGTTCTGCCTCCAGGAAAACACACTGTATTAGAAAACATATTAACCATCAGTTAATGTTCTTGTGTCAAGGAAATTCAATTACGATTTTAAAATAACACTCACAGTTCCACTAAAACACACAAAACCATCTCAAAGGCTGTTAAACTTGACTTGTTCCCCTGTTGCAATAGATGCTAATTCACATTTAGCAACTTGTTTGTTAGCGTGCTCTCTGATGGGGTATGTTTTCCCTGCAGAAACTTGTTAATGAATGTTCCTTAAATATACGCCCTACACAAAGAACACCCTCATGGACAAAGGTGCAATCAGAAAGTCGTCCCCCGTTGCCTCTTAGAAAAGCTTTGCTTTTATGCTTACACACCATATTTGCTATTTTTTTACAACACCCCCTCCCCACCTTTTGTAATATATTTAAGAACGAATATGCAGCAATAATGTCATGGAGTTTTCAAAGCTTATTAGAAAGAAGAGGGCAAAGTCTTCACAGGTGATAAAGCAACTAGCTGCAGGCATGTAAATTTTTTTTTTGTCTATGTAAATATGCTCAGCTATTGTTTCCAAATCCTTGTAGGAGTTTCTAGAAATATATTGAAACTGCAAGTCTAAATTTCAGTTTGCTGTCAATATTGCTCACAACTTCACTGCCAACGCTGCCTTAACACCAGTACAGAAATTGAGAGAAAACTACAGCAATGACTGGGGCAGTCCTGGTGATGAGCTCCTCCGCAAATGCCCGGTAATGAGCAGAGACAGAAGTAGTCATGTTGTCACAGAGGAACAGAAGGAGGAAGGTAGCCAGGAACTGTGAAAAAAACAGGAAAAGGAGCTCAGACATGGTAGCCTCTAACGTGGAAGTATGAATCCTAGTTCCCCCATCACAGAACAGCTGAACAGCCCTAACAAAGTCTAGGCCTCAACTCCACCGACCTCCCAGCAGTTAAACTACCACAAGAGATTATGTTGAAGACAACTATGCTATTTTAAATTGCCACGCTTACCTGTTCTGGTTTTGAATCAAAACAGATTAGAAACATTCAAACAATCCGCTAGCAGTAATTTGGCTGCTCAGAGAGCAGCATCCAGCTCAGTAGCAGACACGAAAAATTGTCCCAACTAAACGCCCCCCAAATTTTCTGTAACCCTTCAGAAATGGATCCACGAGAACTAACATGCAGAGCGGAAATTTCCCTAACAGCAGTACACTGAGCAAGGAGGCATGTAGTCTTACTGAGAAAGAAAATATACTGGAAAAGAATCTTTCTGAAATCCTGACTCTCTTCAGACATTTTATGTAGTGATGGTAGAGGCCTCTCTGTCACTCTGGGATTGCATCCTAGAAATCCTTCCTAAGACTGGTCACCTTAGACTTTCTTTTCATCAGGTGAGAGTAGGGTCACTCTTTTACTAAAAACATTGCCAGACAAAAATCCGTTGACTCCTTGTTTTCAATGCAGTAACTCAAAGAGCAGATAGCTATACAAGATGTGAAAGATATGCATCCAATTGTCTCTGTTGTCTAAGTGGAATAGGATTGTAGGACAGGTTAGAAAGGACCTCAGGAGTTCTCACAAGATAAGACCAGCTAGAAGATCAGATCAGGCTGCTCAGGACTTTATGCAGTCAGAACTTGAAAGGCTCCAGGGATGGAGACCACACAACCTCCCCGCACAATCTAACTTATACCCATTGTGAAAAAGTGATATCCTTATGTCCAGTGCCTATGCTCAAAGAGAAGGGAAGGACAGCAGAAAGCATCTGCTCTCACTATTGCTGTAAGTACTTCTAAGAGAAAGTGACAACTACCACCGTGTGCTATATAAATACTAGTTTAAAAGCTCATTGTAAGACCAATAAAGTTATTCAGGGAAAAAAAAAATAAATGCTGGGTTTTCAGAGCCTAAAAAAGGCAGAAGCATGACTCAAGACTGATGCTGTTTAGCCCCATTAGTTTGAGAGACAGCTTTCCGTGTGCCTGAGAAGGCATATGTAAGAAGTTCTGCTGCCTTTAGATAGTACCTTTGGATCGTGCCAAGCAGTATTTTCAATACCTCACTTTTCTGCCTGTCTTCTGTGTCACTCACTGTAGGCTGTACTCAGACTACTTCCTATAGATGCCTCACTTAATAGCCAAGACAGCTGTAGAGTTTTGCAGAGTAGGCACTCTATAGTATAGGGCCAATTTCAGCCTTCTCAAAAGGCTTCTGGATTTTTTTTCCATTATTCTATGAAATATTGTCATTAGCATAAAATAGCCTTTGAATATCTTTTGTTCATTGTTCAAAATCTGTGCTCCAAGATGCAGCAAATTTTCCAGACTTAGTGAGAAGAACCAGTTTCATAAATTCATAGGTTCTTTATGGCAATGGTACAAAAATGATCATTTTACCTTATGTTACACCTGATGGAAATGTGTGGGTAGAAATGTTATGTAGGTAATTAAAATACAGAGTTCAAGAGAAAGCATACTGTACCAGGAGGGTCTTTCTTGCATTAAGTTTCTCAGCAATTTTTCTAGATGGAATAAATGTTCTCCCTTTATGTTTATGCTTCTCTCACAGAGCTTCTTTGATCTAGAGGACACTGATGAGGATGGTGAATGATAACATTTTATTTGCTCATGGTACACAGTGAGAAAAAGCTCTCAAGATTTGTAAGTACAATTCACATTTTACAAGTAAGGATTTTAAATCTTTAGAGAGATTACGTGATTTCCCAAAGTCTCATAATGAGATAATGGCTGAAACAAGAACAGAATTACATTACTTCACCCAGTATCTCCAGTTCTAACCTCTACTCTGATTTAACTCTTAGTCATCTAACATTAGATATTAAAAGTTAATAGGCTCAGAGAGGAACGACCAAGTTCCTGGAACAGAATCCAGCAAAGATGACTTAATACATAGAAACAATTTCTGGATCAGGAAGGCTCTGAGACACAAGTGGTTGGGAGACAAGGAGAGGACTTAGGTGAAGTATCATCAGTATTTACGTTCTTCCCTAGCGTTCCTCCTTTTGGATGTTGCTGGGTAAAAGATACTGGGAAACACGGTTCTTCGGCCCAATCAGTACAGCCATTTATAATTTACCTTCAGTATGTATGCATAAGAAGTATAGATAACTTGCTAACAGAGATCACTAAATCACTAACAAAGGAGACGGTGTAGAAAGAAATAACACAATGGGAACATTTGGCTATTGGGAAATTGCAAGAGGCCAATTGTTTAAAGTGTTTTCCCTCGGATTCCTAGACTTTTGAAGTTACTATAACAACACACCAGCACCACCTAAAAATGTTTTCTCTCCTTTCTTTCTTATATATGCACAAGACTAAAATGTTTTAGAAAATCTGATCTAATTGCAGAACCTCTGAACAAAGAATATTGTTGACCAAAACTGGCACAAGTTGGCAATCTGACAGAGACAGGGCTCTATTGCTCTCCTTGGTCGCTTAATTTTCATTAAAGGGTTTTAGCCTTCCCTTCTATTTCCCAGGATCTTCAACAGCAGTGGAGATTTCTACCTAGACACAGATCAAATTCTCCAATACACAGGCTTTGGACAGTAGAGAAATAGTATCTTCACTCAGTAGCACAAGGAAAGCTTGGAGCCGAGAATGGACCGGAATAACAACTCCATATGGACAGGATTTGCATATTAACAAGAGAGTAAGTGGCTGAAACCGTCTTGCCTTCAGAGCAGCCAATTTTGGCCTCTGAGGAATAGGATGCTACTCTACAAATATGATTACATGTGGGTTGTATCAATATGCCATAGATTGCAATGTTTTGCCATCTAGGGAAATCAAGATGCTATTGAAAATTTAATCTGATTATTTTATGGTGTTTTAACTAGAACTCCACTCCTCCAATATTCCAATAAATAGCCCGGCTGACCTACCGGAAATGAGAGAAGGAAAGACATGACAGACTACCTACATCAAAAAACTGTTCATGGGAGATGCAATGAATTGCCAAAATACAAATAGTATTCTCCCTCTTCCCAGCCTTTTTCTAATATCCAGTCTCAGCTATACATTTGTTTAAGCTCTGTAGCTTGACTATAATGACAAGCATATAACTCATAAAGATGGATGAGCAGCAAAAACACTAGACACAATGCTGACCTTTTCATGTTATAGTTAATTCTTATGCCTGTGACAGTCTTACTTTTTATCATGTAATATCTTAACCCATTGACCATAAAGAACTTCCATATAGCATATACAGATAAATCAACTGATGCTTAAAAAGAGGTTTTGCTACTAGGGTTTTTTTAATAACAAAAATCTCTAACTGCACAAAGATTAGCACTGAGGCTAACCTGTTAAAAAAACAGAGAAGGGAAGGAAAGGCTATAAAACAGGATACAGCACCAACACTCATTGTAACATTCTTGTGTTTAAAGAAAAACATACAGCACTTCTCTCCTGCCCAGATACTGATCTACACGCAGAATTGAAAAATACATTTTTAGGACACCTTATCTGATGTCTTACTGGTTGTGCTATATATTCAGAGCAGGTAGTCTAAAGCAATGAACAAAGGCTGCGTAATTTGAACTTTAACACACACTTCACAGGTCGATGCCTCAGTCTGCAAGAAAAAGCAATTATTGCACTTGAGCTAACACTAGGAACAACATTATAAAAGGGGGTCAGTGACACACCACTTTATTGGAGAAAAGATGTACAGTAAAAAAAATAAACTAAAAATAATTAATTTTCTTAAAAGCACTGTAATTTCACTTCCCTGGCTGAAGAACTGTTCAAAAGCAAAACGGAACACACTGACATGACATTAGCTGCTTGAAATCTTACCCTGATGTAATTCTGGAATACAGCTATAACAAATGATTAAGCATCTTTATTAAATAGAAAAAAAAACCACCCAACATAAAAACCCACTCATATCCCCCTCTATGTTGTTAACTGAATGCTTTCTTAAAGACTTTAAACAATGCTAGCTTCAAAACAAATACGGGCGATCTGTTCCTAAGCAGTGTTCATTTAAAGTAACCTTATACAGTTTTCATAGCTCCTGTTTCTAACAGTGGTTGCTTTCATTCTTTGAAACAATTGCTCTTCCTTTCGGAACAGGTAAATTGCTTCAGTGAATGACAAGTTAGTCCTCTTGCTGTGAGACTGGAAGCTGTTCCTTCAATCAAAAGTAAGCTGGTTGGAAATAACTGATTTTATGCCTCACCGAGTTTGGTCTTGCCTGAATACAAGAGGACATTATCTTACTGCCTGCCACAGCGAAGGGAAAAGGCCCTATGTGACTGACGTACCAAGTGCTTAGCCAGAACCAGTGCCTGCTGCTTAATGAGGGGAACAGGGAGAGAGATAGAAATCTCCTTTCAGCAACCTGTGCTTGCTGCGGAGCCAACAACTCCAAAAGACAAAGTTTGGTTCCTGGTATAAGATCCCCCAGCTGCTCCCATGTGATGTTCCTTTCATTGTAGTTTTGAATTGAAGCATATACTGGAAACATTTAAGGATTATGGGAATATTTAACATAATGTACGATGAGAAAAAAAAAAAAAAATCTCACTCGCAACTCCTCAGCTTCCTCTTATTTTGCATTTTCACCTGTGAGGATCAAAATGCTCAGTTGAGCCTTTTTAAAAAAATCAACTTGTAACCCAAGGCATTTGCTTATGGTTACCCAGGTCTGCCCCACTCACCCACAAAACACTTTTATTTATCAGGACAGACTAATTAGCTTGAAACTTGTGCTGTGTGAGCTTTGAGTGAAGCAAAGAAGCTGGAGAACTGCTAGAGACACATTCCAGCAAACGGAAAAGCAGCTGGGGCAGTTCTCATACAAATTCATCCACTGTGGGAAAAGAAAAGTTTAAGCCAGTAAATGCAGTATCAGACAGTGCTTGACCTTTGAAACTGTGTGTCAGCCCTGGTGGGAAAACAAATATACCACTTGTCATTAACAGGCATCTCTTCTACATGTGAACAACAGGCTATTGTATTACAGAAAAAAGCGATGTCCTCAACATTTTACACTAATCCTCCTGGGGGGCAGGGGGGGAGGAAACACACAGAAAAAAGCCCCCAAAACATCAATGCTGTAATTGTTTTATGTTTTAAAAAACACATTCACTGTAACAAAGTAAGTTTTAGCTCCTAGATTCCAAGAGACTCTAAAAGCATATGTCCTTCCACTATACAAACTTACTAATCTACACATATAATCATCTAAAAATTCTGAGGGTGAAACAAGAATAGCTAGGAGCAGAGTGATGCAATGGAACAGCCTGTGCAAGAACGGCATAGACAACCCATCCGAAAACCAATATTCTCCTCTTGTTTCTTCCCCTCCCACATTTCAAATCTAAGAATTTGTAGCTAATGATCAACATCACAAACGATAATTTGATTTGCGATATTGTTTTGGAAAAGCTCACAGACTGCACATGAATAGCTTAAGATGAAATAACATAAGAGTGAGAACATTATTCCAACAGCAATACCTCTGCTGAAACGTGTTTAGACACTGAATTTTCTCTTCTTAGAGGACACCTAAAGCTATGCTAATGTCAGGGTAACTACTCATGTTCTATTATTAGTCTAGCATTTAAAGTACTTTTTTTGCCTGCATCTTGATAAGAAAACTACTTTAAAAAAAACATATTAACCAATAGTCACTGTTGTCTTATCATAGGTAATAAAGCAGTTTACTTCCAAAATTAAACATAAATGTCTGAAATGATCAGTTGCCTGTATATATTATGGGCCACATGCCTATTTAGATTACCTGATGTTATATGTATGCACTGGAGTAACCATACTAAGAAAAAATAAAATAAAATCAGAGAGTGACAGCTCTGCAACAGATCTAATCTCGTGCTTCCTAACCCGCAGACAGGCCAATCTGGTTACTCCAGAAGAATCCAAAGTGACAGTCTTTCTTAGATTCTTCTCATTTAGGTAAACTAATGATGATTGCCTTGCAAAAGCACAGTTTCTGCAATAAAACACATGGGAAAATCAACCGTATGTCCAGTTTTTGCAACAGTTGGAAAGAGAATAATGAAGACAAAAGTCTGCCATACTGTATGGATGTAATCCACTTAGTGTTCTGTTTTGTGTAACTACAGTATCTGCAGCATTCTGTGTCAGGAGGTTCTTAGCTTGGCAATGTTCGTTAAGTGACTTGATATCAAGGCACTGATGTACTCCATCTGTTTTGAGCATATTGCCAGTGTAAATCCGCTGAAAGCAAGTTTATACGCCCCTCACAAAAATTAGAAGAATTCATGTTTGGCGTAAAACCATAAAATTCTCATATGGTCCATTTTCAGGAATGCAAAGCAACTTTGAAAAAAGACAAACAGATTACTTCAGTGCCAATAAGTTGTGTTCTGTACACAATTCTCTAGTAGCTGGTAGGTCAGTGGATCTACACATCTGATGTGCTAGCAGATCAGACGTAGTTTTATGTAGTTTCGTTTTGTCCCCAGAGATCTGTGATATCTGAACTCCTGCTCTCTGTGAAACTGAATTATATAAGCCACCCATAAAAGAGAGGTTACTTGCCTAAATTTTGTATCTATAATAAGTCTAAATTTTTGCCCATTTAGAAATCTAGCTAAATCATGCTATGCTACTATACAAATCAAAAATTAGGACAAAAAAAGTCAACAATGAAAAACTCTATTTTGAATTAAATTAGTGATCAGAATTAATCTTCTACCTTTACCTTTTATACTTTATTGCTATGTCCTGGTTTGAGTTAGAACAGAACTAATTCTGTTCAGTGATTTTACTTTTCAGCTAAGTCTCTTCTAGGAAGCAAAAAGAATGAATATATTTTCACTTAAAATTTAAGTCCAATCAACTTATGTTTGTTCATAAATTCAGAAAAATATTCACTATGTCTTCAGAAAAATATATTGAAATAAAATATTAATAATACAAATGTCTTTATTGGATTGGTGGATTGGGCATGCATGGCAGAAAATCATCCATATCCTTCCAGGTGCCCTTTCCAGATGCCTGCATGTAAATATAGGGTTTAATTGCTAAGTTATAGGGTTTTTATGGAGGAAGATGCCCTGTCCACCTCCAATATTTCTGGTTCATATCAGACTTACTCCAAATCCTTTTGATATATTAAAATATATACTTTAAGACTAGATCACAAAGCATAATAAACTGTTTTCTAAAAAAAAATAGTTCTCAGTTTACTCTCCTTTAATAAATGAGGTCTTATTAGACTTTTCAAACCAGTTTTTAATTACTCCTTTTTCTATTGCTCAGGTTTGTATATTTATTAATATGATTACAGTGATTAAGATAATTGATAACCTACAACACTTCTCTGATGGAAGGAATTAACAGCAAGGCAGAGATTCAGGAAGAGACTTTCTTACTTTCCATGTAAGACCTCAAGTTGGAGTTTAAATACTAGAACATAGAGCTGTCTGCACTGGGATAAATTTCATTGTAGGCAACAGGCTTAATTCTTACAGTATTTTTTCCTCAAATTTCTAGATTTACTTTTCCCCCATTCTCACAGGTTTTCTGTAGAACATCTTGCAAAGCCCTCAGTGAAGATCCTCATTTTATACTCATGTCTGAACTAAACTCTAATACTCTAATAGCTTGAACTGTGTTTTCATAAAGTGTTTTATGTCCATTGATAGCTCAGAAACAACATTGGGTCCTGCTATTAAGTTACCATAAATAAGTGTAAGCTTCATGTCTATAGAACTGCACTGGCTTGCATTTGCTGTAAATTGGGCCAACCCTTTCTTTTTCAGGTGTTGCATGTCTCAGATCATCAAAATACAAAGGGAGAATGAAACTAGGATATACTGCGAACAGGACAAATGAACAAACAAGTTAAAAACTGTAAAGGAAATGAACTCTCTGAAAATAAAATTTAAAAATCACAGAAATTGAAATAATATGGACCTGAATGGAAAGGAAAAAATAAATGTTTGGGATTATAAAAGTGCTTCAAGATCCTCAGTTAATATGATCCTATGGCATTAATATAAAGCCTAAAAATTTTAGTCATAGGATTTACAAAAGTTATGCAACTGTCCCTACATTTGCTCCATCTTCCAGTTCCTATTTCTGGTCATGAATATCCACTTGGCCACTAAAAGTATTTTACTGGGCAATTATTTTCCTCTTACTTATTTGCTTGGTTAAATACCATAATATTCCTATATATTATGTACTATACATAGGTGCATACAGATGCATATCGGATCAGGTAGAAACAATGTATGAAAACCCTACTATTTTCCATTACAGAAATAACTTCTCGGCGCATTCCCAAGGATGTCACTGATGAAACCAGATACAGAGACACACTATTTCTTCACTCAGCTCAATGACTTTTGAGAACAATTTCACTATTTTTATGAAACTTTGGAAAGAGGCATGGAATGAATTTATATTTTTCATGAGGAATGGCTATTGAGAATATACAAACTGAGAAATGCTGACAAGGCTGCCATCAACTTGTAGAAAAAAAGGACTATCTGTTCCTTCCTCTTTCTTATTCTAACTCATCACTCTCTTTATTCTCACTTTTTCAACAGCCGATAATGACAACTAGTAAATGTACTTTGCTATGACATTCTCAAGGGGTTGTGTTATTCTGTTACTCAGCCTTGATTTCTTCAAGATAATTCACAGTGTTTTTCTGAATCACATTTAATAACAGTTGATTGGTACAGTGCAAAGTTGATTCCTGCCAGATCAACTTCTAAAAAGGTCTAGCAAGCCATTGCAGGCAACAAGAAACCTTCTAGAAAAGTCTCCTATTAAAATCAAAGCACTACAATCCTACCCCCTCCTACTTAATGAAATTATATTTCAGCTTACAAAAAAAGCATGACTTTGCAGATCAGCGACTTACAATGATTCCCTTCCCAAAAACTGTGCCCTTATGTGTATGGCTACTGCCAAATTATCAATAAAAACCTTGTCTCCTTGAACTAAAAAAAAAAAAATAATCCTTTGCCTAAATATGATCCTTTTATACCTCGTTCTCAAGTAGCCTGCAAATCAAGCTGTCTCAGGAATCAGTTCAGCTTCAATCAAACTAAAACTTCAAGGACTGTATTTAAGCAGTACTGTTATTTAAAAGCTCATGCAGAAAGAGCATCAAAACCAACCCAGGTATTTGCAATTCTCCTGACATCATAGCTTGCAGACATGTACAGGCCTAAAAGCTGTAGCTTCATTTATTTAAATTCTAGAAATTAAAATCTAAGCTTTCTTGTGAGAAAGACGTGATTCAATACATTTTCCTCTAGTATGAATGACAGTTTGAAAATAAACGTTATTCAAAGGATCTAAGATCACTGGAGTAAAACCAGTTTATTTAACTGTTTTTTTGCTCAAGAGAACGGATATTTTGTCAGCAGAATGAGGACCTCTACTTCACAAACAAGAATTGCAGCAGGACGGAAGCACTCAGTGAGTGTCCCACTCAGGTCAGCAACTGTGTCTAAGTAATTATATGTCAGTCCTATCTGAAAGCCTCAACAAAACAGTGCAAAAAAAGTCTCGGCCACTTGAATGCATAAGCAACCTCATTCTTCCTTACCAACAATTCAATGGCTCAGAAAATGTCTTGCCAATAAGAAACAACCTGCCTCTGGAATCCAAGCAAATAAAGGGGAAGGCAACACACAACCACAGCATTAGTTTTTGGGGTCTTTCATTCCTCAAGAAATTTCTTTTCAAGCTCCTTACCTCAGTCTGAAAAGAAGACAAGGAAAACTGCTACCTTAAAATCTTCTCTACCTGCTTGCTTATCTACTTGTTATCCCCTTGGTTTTTATGCTCAATTTGATTTTTTTTGCTACCTAAAGGGAAAAATTGTTTCTGGCAACAACCTGTCTTCCCCCAGCTTTGCAGAGTCCCAAACCCATCCTGTCTTGTCATAGTAATGAAAAAGCATAACAGTTTGATGCTGATGGGAAAGGACAAATTCCATCTACAGAAATATAACCAACCACCTTATTATCAAAGAGACTTGGTGTACTGGATTTATGTGACAGGGCCTTAGTAGCAGGGGCTGCAGGAGTGGCTTCTGTGAGAAGACACCAGGAGCTGTCCCCTTCTTGGACAGAGCCAGTTGCAGCTGGCTTCAAAATGGACAGCTGGCCAAAGTCATGATAAACATATTTAAGAAAGGGTAGAATATGCTGTGCAGGAGTTGTAAGAGAGAGGATGTAAAAACTGAGAGGAAAAAAAAACACTGCAGACATGAAGGTCAGTAAAAAGAGGTGGGTAGGGGACAGTGGTCCAGGTACCAGAGCAGAAATTCCCCTGCAGCCCATGGAAAAGAACACAATGAGGCAGGGTGTCCTCCTGCAGCCCATGGAGGACCCCATGCCAAAGCAGGTGGACATGCCCTCAAGGAGGCTGCAGCCCATGAAGAGCCCACACAGGAGAAGGATTTCTGTCAGGAACTGCAGCCTGTGGGGAACCCATGCAGGACCAATTCCTGAAGGACTGTACCCAGTGGAAAAGGACCCGTGCTGAAGCAGTCCTTGAAGAATTAGAGCCTGTGGGAAGGATCCATGTTGGAGGAAAGGAAAAGTGTGAGAAAGGAGGTAGTAGCAGATTAAAATCTCTATATTTTAGAAAAGTTCTTTTCCTGACTAAATTCCTGTCAACAGTACAGTACTAAGTGAAAAACAAGCCTTTGGAGGTTTACATTGTTATCTCAGGAAAACTATAGAAAGAAGAGTGACATCAGTGAAAGTAGTGCAGATTTTCAAAGAAGAAAAAAGACTAGAGCCTAGTAGAGTTTTATTAAAAATATAGATAGATACACATACAGTTTCTACCTCCTCAGGAGACTTCGTATTTTCATTCTATTCAGCAAGAGTGATCACAAACCTCAGCACCCTTCCTACCACATTAGTAGTAGCAAAGCAGCTCTGAGGAGGTAGTGACAAATGTGTCACTAAAAATGTGAACTCGAGTGCTGGCCCCAGGCTGTCGCTGGACTGTGGCACAGGGATCTCCTCTAATTGGTTCTGCAGCTACAACCCCATCACTGGGAGTGCATCTGCAGCAAGGCAGGCAGGGAAATCAGTCATATCACTCCTATCAGCAATTGTTCCAGGTTGCACACTTAGAGCAAAATTCTGCCTCTGCACGGACAAAATGAAACAAACCCACAAAACCAACGCTCACACACACCACCACCATGAAATTTGAAGCATCCCATCTGGAATCTTAGTTTTAGAAGTCTTTAAGAGATCATTCATGCCATGATCCTACTGCATCGAGATCAAAGTTGAGGCCTCAGATTTCCTAATTCTCCCATGTATTGTTCATTAACATCCTTTTCACAAACAGAAATGTTAAAAAACAAACAAATAACAACTGGCAACAATTACAAAAGAATCTGAAAAACTCCTATGAATGCATTACTAGATGAATTTCCAAATCAAAGTGATGTTACCAAGTTAAAAAATAAAATTATGAAATCCCACAGGATTTAGGGTTTGTTTGTTTTTTTCATCGGGGCTGTGGGGTGTGTTTGGTTTTGACACATCCCTCTATTCCTTAGGGACCTAACTCAGTGTCTCCTGAAACAGTTACATGGATTACAGCTACGGTAACAACACTTACTGACCTAGGAAATGTCTGAAGAAACTATATCATATATTAATGTGCAAATTTTAATGAAAGCTGACCAACCTTCATAATCTTAATGACAGGCTGTCCACTTCTGTATCAAGCCCCTCAAAATTTTGCGTTATGCTAAACATACGCCTGAACTTCAGGTAGCGATTTTTATTCTTATATTCTTTGATTAGTCAAGACTCAGGTATATCTGATTTCCTTTACATAAACCATGAGACCTTCTACCAACAGTAGATAGCTCCCTCCCTGGGCACACAATCTGGAATGAAACATTTGTTTGATTGTTTTGATTTATTTACTCTTGCCTCAGCTAGCTTTCAGGAATTGAGCTGCTTGTACTCCTGCCCTGGGGAGATTAACATAATGACTCGCTTTGTTCAATCTCTTTAGTGCATCCCAAAGTCAATGCCATGAAGTTAGTGTAGGATGAACAACAACAACAAAAAGCAACCATTTTACCAATAGCACAGACCTGAAGACTGTATATAAACTTGTCAAACTGCCTGAAAGCTGTATTGTACTTGTTCAGCCAGTCTCAGTCTCCTGAAAACAATACCATAGTTCCTGTCTTGCTGTTCCGCCATTGCTCACACTCCTACTGAAATATAAATTAGAAAACCACACATCACTAATCATTTTCATTGTATATCCACATTTTTCCAGGAAGTATATGGATATATCTGAAATTAATTCTTTTCCCCCTCCCCTCAACTTAAATAAATCACTTAAATTCTTCAGATAAATTATTTACTTGATTGCAGACTGGTATTTGGATATGGGTTCACAGCTCTTACTGAATTTACAAAATGCGACTCGATGCCACAAGAAAAGGGCTTCCCTAAATTTCTATGCCCTCTTTTTATTTTAATTTTAAGTATTTGTAAGTGTACTATGAGCATTGCCTCCCTTTCTGCATCAGCATGAACCTGGGGTGGAGGAAGACCAGTGTGGAAAGCTAGGAGGAATGGAGAAAAGAATGAGCCAAAACTCCTAACAGTAAGCACCTCCAAACAGCTGGATGTATCCAGAGCACATAACCAGAGCCGTAGGTGTTCTTACTGCATTTTCTGAGCCTTTCAATGCAGCAGCAAAATCTCAGGTCTTGACCCATTCTTAAGTATTGAGTGCTTTGTATCAGCTTTGTGCCAGAAGCTAGTCAAAATTAATAGCTCTTTTTGCTCATGGCAAATTTTATTTATTGTATTACTTTATGAGTAAATTTGCTCTTAATAATTTTCTCTGCAGGGGATGGGAAGAGATTTGTTTCCACAAGGAGCATTTTTCTTTCCTGGGGGTCCCAATAGCTAAATTAAGAAAAAAAAAAGTTTTAAAAGAAGAATATAAAAAGTTTTAAAGGAAGGATATATACATTTCTCTCACTGTGAAATACCATCTTTTTTTCCAAGCACTGACAGCCAATTGGTTCTTTCAATTCCCTGGCATTTCAAGAACAGCATGAAATTTGCAAAGGCAAGAGAAAACAATACCGAGCGAAAAGTACTGATTAGCTTGTGGTGGCTCATTGAGTCAGAATGTGGTTCCCTACTGTGCAGCCTCTAAAAATCTTAAATCATCCTTCCCTCCCAGAATAATTCAATCTCTCAAGGTAACAAAGTCAATTCCTTTAATCCAAAGTTAAAAGCTGAAAAAGCTTCTTACAGGTGGAGGATCTTGATACCTTGCATTTTAATTGTAAAATCTAATTAAAGAGTCCAGATATACATTACTAAACAGTCAACATTTTCTTTTCCTTTTTATGGCAATCAGACACAGCTACTTCTTACAAAATAGCCCCACAGATTTACGCTAAGAAAACACTTTCTACCTAGTCCTACTTTACTGCTGTTTTCTTTAATACTGGCTCCAGTTTTAATTGCTAAATGGTATCTAAACGGTGGTGATCTGATTATTTTACTTCTTTCACTACCCCGTTTTTATTTTAGTACTGATCTAAACTAACCCAAATTCATTAAATGAATATATATGGTATAACTACACCAGGCAAACATGCACTAGAGAGGTATATTGACCTGAAAAAGGAGAGTGAAGGAACATTTACACCACATGAATGGATCTCAGAAGATAAGGGTACCAAGTAATCATGGTATGTTTATGCAACTTAAGGTACAGAGATGTAAATATCTAAATTGTTCATCAGAGTCATCAATTAACTCACTCTACAGAAGTCTCTAATATCCTAAGACCCTAGCTCCCATAACTATTGTAGATGTAAAAATGGGGAACTGAGCACACCATTGAGTTATTCTAAGGCTGAGCTGTATCATGAGAGAGAAACAACTATTGTCTTGGGAATATGACATTAGAGCACACATTTCTATCCTGCTGACATTAGTAGCTGTTACAGTGAGGATCCCTGAAGAATCACCACAAAGAAACAACATTCCCTACCAACTGGGAGCTTCCTCAGGAATTTCAGTAGAAGGTGTTTAAAGTTGCCTTCTTTCAGTAGAAGTTGTTTAAATTTCCACCAGTTTCTTGAGGTCTTTGTTACTTCCAAAACAAAGCTATTACTACTTTAATTACTTGATTACTAGTATCATTAATCTTAGCAGAAAGCAGGGAGAGAACAAAACACTTAAGGACAATTCAATTACATCTTTCATGCATACTATCATGCTTGGGTTTTCCTTCCTTTTTCTTTGTTTATTGCTAACACATTATATATTCCTGTTTGGAAACTACCATCATAGTGGCTGTCGCCAAATTATCTGTATCCATTACTTTCTCTTCCATAGCTGTCCCTCCCTTTTCCCGACTTTTAGTCTTTCCTTCCTACAAAGTTAATTCTCTTCATTCACTATGGCTGCCTTTACTTTCTTTTCCAGGCATTGGAGTTTTGAGGAACTTAATGCCAGCTTATTCCTTCTTTCATCTAGTAGATGTGTGTGATCTGTTATTTTAAAACTTATTCTTCTGTTGCACAGCTCTTTGCATTTCTGTTAGTTGCTCAAATCCTGCCTTTTTGCTACTAGCTGATTCTAAATTATTCAACTGATGTATAAACTCATTCATGATAATTTCTTCACATTCCCTACAGGTTGAACAAAGAAGAATGAAAGCCAGAAAGAAGTAATAAAGATCTCTCTGGGTGTTTCCATCTACTTTCCTGCAAGTTACAGAGAACCTTTAATAGATTTTTCCACTTTTCATTCTTTTCCCATCCAACCTCCATTCCCTTTCCATTTGAAGTTTGTAAACAAAATCTTGCAAGCACTTTGCAATCCATCCTGACCTAAACTCCCTGCTCAAGAACATCCTTCTCCACTTCCAAACTCCACCACACTCCAGAGCTTGGTTCATTCACAGGAAGGGCTGTAAATTAGGTATAATCCCGCTCCCTTTGCAGTAGATCAGAGTTACAGACTTCAATGATCAAACCCCACAATTTCCATGTCTGCCTTTCATCATTATCATTCTCCAACAGCCGTCAGACCTAATCCCACACCCAGTTTTCTCAGAGAACAGCTACTCACTGTTCTGCGGGGTTTTAACAAACACAAGATGGCACTTACTAAAAATGTGGCTAGACAAATGGATGCTGTAGCACAGACCAACCTTGTTTTGAAATGTCTTTCCATAACAACGCTGCAAGGCCATTTAGCCTTCAGCCTTGCTTTCTCAAAGGGAAACTGTTGCAATGCTACACCTCTCTTCAGAGCAAATATTGCCAGACTCTCAGTTCAATCTACTTCCCATTGAAGAGAAGTTCAAGATGGAGGAAACCTTGAAAAATCTTTTTATTTACTGAGACTTGTGCTACCTTATTTTTCATAACTTCTAGAGCTAGAAGTAAAAAACCAAGCACACAAACCTGCTTCACATCTCAGAATGTGTGTTTGCATACAAACATATGCGTGTACAAACAAACATGTACATACAAGGCACATACATGTGCATGTGCACACATACAAATACATGCTTGCGGTTATAGCACTAATTATATATAACATAACATACATAATTATAACACAGTGATCCTGTACTGCCTTATTATTCTTGTAACCCAAATGTCCAGCCCTGAAGCTCTCTCTCCTGTGTCAAATATAATATTCTACGGTGTACCTAGTTTTACTGATTTCAATAGGTATTGCTCACAGCATAATACTTCACAAATAAAAGTCTAGAAATCAGGCACTAAAATAACATAACGCTAATTAAGCCCAAATGCTAAAAAATGAAAGGAGTTTCTGAAGTTAGCTGTCATTAGCTATATCAGGAGAGAGAAATGACAAACCGTTGTCTTGGGAATATGACATTAAAGCACAAAAATATTAAATTAAACATTGTTGTGCTTTGGTAAATGTCAACAACTACCTCAGTGGGAGAGTGACAGGCCTCTGGCAGAGGAATTCAGTATAAAAGAACAGATTTCAAAAAGAATCTGTTTTATACTTTAAAAGGAACTGTCAACACAAGTCACAAAGGATGACAGAAATTAGATTAGGAGCAGCCATTTAAAAAACCTGTCATCCCACGAAATCAATAGGAAATCATTAACTAATAAATGATAGCATCTGTTGTCATGGGATTTCATGTTATTATAGAACCTCCTTTTCTGATTTCTTAAGCATAATGAAGATATGTAGCACTATTACCGGACTGTGCTCCACCCTCCAGACATAAAAAAATAACTTCCTATACAAACATATCTCAAAACTAAGGATAATCTCAAAGAAAAAGACAGTAATAACATAGCAGTTTACTATTATCAGGGCAGTCAGTCTGGGTCCTGCCCTGGGTCAGATTTTGTACAAATACTATATATAATAAAACATAATATATATTAGCACTGGATACATGAGGTGTGCAATGTACTTTATTCAGTTTGGTAGCACTTCATAAAATAACCCAGAATGATAAGCTGAAATTCTGTACCTAATTTATTCCATTAGTTCAAATCAGAACTCAGAAATAATCCCTTTAAGATACTGAAGCCTCAACTGAACATCAGATTTCTGGACCTCTTTATCATCTTTTCCAGGCTATAAATCTACAGTGATATCATAAATCTATTAAAAGCTACTGAGCTTGAATCTAGTAACCCAAAAATCCCAATTTCTAGCTTGTCATTTTACTCTGCATTTACTCAGCCTGCCTATGCCTAACTCTAGCTAGCTAAACTGACTTGTATAAACCTGTTATTGGGGGTGGGGAAACAGACTGCTTAGCTAAAAAAAAGTAATTCTTAAGATATATATCTTAATAGCACCTATAGTTAAACCCTATTTGCCAGGCACATCTTTTGTGTCATATATTTTTATAAGACAGTGCTGTTCTAATCAAACGCAGATAAAAAACCAGCACAATAAAAAGACAGAGAGAGAAAATGAGTGCCTGTAAACAGAAATATCTTCCCTTCTTCCTTTCAGTTGTCAGTATTTTCGTACACATACATACCCACAAAAACACTATAATATCAGCTAGAAAAATAAACTTGGGAAAACAAAAAGATTCAAAGTGTGGATGCATCCAAAAGCTATTGCAATTTACAAAAAGCATTTACCACTTAGATACTATCTTGAATAATGTCTTTTTTCAACTTATACTTGAGATACCAAATGATGTCCTATTAAAATACAGAGTAATTTATTATTTTCATATCACTGAACCAAGACTGTTCTTGCAGCGATACTAAATTAGATGTTCATTTTTCAGATTAGCTAGCAGATCCTTCAACCATGCAAGCTGACGATGAAATAAAGAATGTTTGGGGTGACATACCTAAATGTTAGCTTTCACCCATCAGGTAATAGCTACTAGTCAGAAAGTTCTGCTAGTGCAAGGCATTTTGTGAGCACTAACTAGTCCATTTAAAATCATTGAATTGTTATGTGCTTTCACTAACAGGACAGATTTATTAAGGTACCTTCCACTGTATTAGGTAGAAGTCCCATGATCATTCCCAGTGTGGCATCTACAGAAAGAGTATCAAAGAGGTGACAGATACCCCCGTAGGTGCCGTACCATCAATATGATCAAACTATACAGCTATTTTTATATGCTAACTCACATAAGATCAAATGGCCTTTTTTATTCACCTTAGTTAACATAGGCTATATATGTAAATATATTTTGCTTTTATTTCCTCAGGCTGTTTTGGTGGCAAGTACAAAGCATGAACTGAGACAGACAAAAAGGGCCAATTGCTAGTGGTAGCCTGTTATATTGGAAAAATATATATTTCATACACAAGACCTCATAGAAGGAATGTCACTCTAAATGCAAGGTATCGTTAGCTAAATAGCGTTGAAATTGCTACTTTGGTAGACATACGGTTTTAACGAAGCTGAAAGTAAAATCCTTATCTACTAGTATAGTTGAAAATTATGAGCTGAGAAACAATTACTTAATCTGAAATGAGATTTGTTACATAAATCCATATAAAGCAATTGCTAAAGGGTTTCTACTTCTTTACCCTCTATTAGTTCTCTTACATCAGCCCTCTCAGTGACCCCTTAGAATGGAAATATCATAAAGTCAGTGTAATTATCAAATGCTAAGGCCTTGAAAAATGTCCTGCTTTCTAACATACCACTGATTTCAGTTTTAATTCTCTAATTTTGTTTCCTTTTCTCATGAACAATAACCAGTTTGCTCAATGAGACCTTTTCCCACCTTTCAAATTCCAGAAACATTTTGCTCATTACAACATTCACTATGGTAAGAATTGAATTCACACTCTCCAGATCATCATCACGTGTTCTGAAAGGGAAGGATCAGAAGTTAGTTCCAGCTCATTACCTAACTAGAAGTTCAACCTAAAATAAGAGGCAACAGGAAAAGAGAGGGGGGGGGTGGGGGTGTTAAAAATCCCCACGTTGCTAGCTCACTGTGGTGGACCAAGCCTTCTAGAAGAAGGCTCTGCAAGAAATATTTTCCCTCAGAATCTCTCTCAAGTGATAGTAATTTTTTTGCTAATAATGGAACATGTCTGCTTCAACAGTTTATCTACCCTAGGAAGTGCCACCCAAACCACTCCTTATCCTTGAATATTACAGTCAAAGAAGTGTTATCCCTTTTTATGGTATATCATATCATAAGATTAAAAAAAGATGAAAAGTTCTTGTGGATAACAATAACAACTTAAAATGCTGGTGTCAATGAGCATCAGACTGTCTCCTGATTTTTAATAAATCCTATGAGAAGATGAGAAAATGATTTAAAGATTCAGCAGCAATGTTTCAAGGATGTTCAGATCTGAAAGGCAGTTAAAATACCTCAGGTGATCACTTTCGTTATGGGGTATGAAGAGGCTTTTTTCACTGATATCCCTAACCCACATACATACATTCATAGAAAGATAAAGTGACAGGCAGTTTGTCCTGCCTGCTATGACAGAGGACTAGTATAACAGGGCAATTTAAAAAATGCAAAGAAGGCAGAAGAGAATGTGTACAACCATCTTCCCTGATAGAGTACCTCCAGACTGAAAAGATCTGGGTGCAGTGATGAGGTTCTGCACTTTGATGAGGCTCAGACAGAAGACAATTCAATTTCTGTATATAGTTCTGTGTGTTAAGATAGAGGCACCAAAAGTGGGCTCCATGCAACACCCAAATAGAAATTCAACCCAAAAAGAGTAAAAAAGCAACAATTATACAGCCCTTCTCCTGCTATCACCTCACACAGGCAAAGATAGCTAGCGTAATCCTCCAGCTTCAGTCGAGTTCCTTCAAAACTCAAAGAGCTTTGCACAAGCAACACAAATGTGTCATCATTTTTCGTACCAAATATATATTATTTTCTTTCAATCTTTCTTCAAAAATCAGGTCTCCTAAAGTTCTCATAATTCCTATTGCAATTTAAAACCTTTTTACATATTTACAGCTTTCTTAAAGTGTTCAGAAATAATGCTGTTGTGCAGATAAGGTCCTACTAGTAAACGGCATAAAATGAAAAATTACCTTCTTGCTGGAATTGCTGCAATTACATACAACTACAGACCAGAATGCTACATACCTTACCTTGCAACTATATAACATATCCTCAACTTGTACTCTGGTGAGTAATCTACTCTGATTGTGATGTAGTGTAATCTCCAAATTGGTGTCCAGTGAATTATGACTATCTATTTGGTTTCCTAAGTGCAGCATTTTGCAGCAGTCTTTTCAGAATTTCATCTTAATTTCAAGTCATTTCCCCAATTTGTTATGCTCATTTTGAGCTATAATCTAAGACATTAGTAAAAATAACATTATATTATACATAGGACTCTGATTTCATGTATTTGGTTTTATTAGAATAGCTAAAATAGTTATGCTTAGAATAGTTGAATAATTCAATAATTGGAATTCAGTACTTGAATTATTCTTATATTACACTATTGAATTATTCTTATATTACACTATTGAATTATTCCAATAGTAAGAATAATTAGAAATTTAGAGTAACTTTTATTTTCAGTACCTGCAGCTCTGCATGGTCATGTCTAGGAATGCACATTATTTGAAGCTCTCAATGTGGCTCAGCTAAATAGGAGCTCCAAGCAGGCAAACCAGCCGATTCCTGAACGGTATATGATTTGAGGGACCTCTTAAAGACGCTCTGAGGCAAATTGCTAGAGTCAGGGGGTGTTGTTCTGACAGTCAGGAGCATCACAGTTTAGCCTTCTGAATTCAGCAAAACAAATTATATAACACAATGAGACAAATGTCATCCAACATTTTCACTGATGACAGATTAGAGAAGATTCTACACGTTTGTCCAAACTGCCTCTCTCTTGCCTGTGCTGTTTAAAACAAGTGGGACAAATCAGAAATAGGACAGCAAAAGGAGAAAGGGAGAAAACAAAAATAACTTTTATTTTACCCCTGAAGTACTTGACATTATTATTTTTTTTCTTGTGTGTTAAACCTAATGGCTGCCTGGGGCCTGGTTATCTCTGTGTTAAATATTGTGATAGTTCGGCATAGTAACAATTGTTAAGTGCTGTCTGTATTCTCCTTGTGTACCCTCTACACAGAGGATGAGGAATCAAAACTATTTTTTTCTGCTTTCCTACATAAACTCAAAGCATAAGCACCTTAGAAAATAGTTAATAAGACTCAACTTTAATTCAGACAGACTGCAAAACTTGGCTTACTAACATGAGTTTCTCTTTAGTAGCAGACTCCTTTTAAGCCCTTAAAATTTGGACTAAAATCCTGGTTGTGCTCCAAAATACACAGAAAAAACACCTGTTGATGTCAGTGTGATCTAACTGAAGTCACTCTATATGTAACTTACTGCCATTCCTTCAAGTAAGACTAGAAACCATCCAGCAATAGGTAGAGGATTTGACATCTGTTGTAACTATGTAAGAGCACAGGATCTTTCCATATTTTGAGCTGGCAGCCTTGGCACAGGGATGGAAAAGGCTGGGACAGAATTGATGACTCAAACTGTCTGCACTCACCTTCAAGATTTAAGCAAACCAGCATATGTTGCTTATCAGGAGCCCCTATAAGTCCAGAAAGATAAACACCACTTGCAGAGGGCATCTCAGCATGACAGATGGGGGGAGTGCATCATTCAAGTACGTGCACCTCAACCACATGGCAACGGCACAGTGGATCCTCTGAACAAATAACATTTATCTGCATGTATTTTAGCAGCGGTTTTCCAGCAACCTGAGCTGGGAGAGGAGCTAGTTACCAGAATGTATAGGACAAAAAAAAAAAAAAAATCACATTTAATTTCCTTTTCATGTGGGGCCCTGAGCTGTGGTTTTACCATGCCTGGCAGATTCTCACTGCAAAGAACTGTGTTGGGGAGAAAACTCCAACAAAAAAACCAACAATAACAACAAAACAGGAAGGTAAGAAAGAAAAGTAAAACTACTCCTTTAAGATGCATTTTAAAATTGATACTTCTACCCATTTTTAGGAAAAAAAAAAAAAGAATAGTTTCCTATGTTAAAAAGTAAATTCATGATGCTACAACACCACAGGTGTTGCAGCAGCTGTATCATATTTCTTTTGTAAGTCTTTAAAGGCCCTGTATATTTCTGCTGTTACAAATGCATGTCATTTAAAAGTTTGCTATGGATTTTATTTGCATAGCTCTATCTCAGTGCTCTTCTAGGACTTAAATACTCCATTTCCCGTGCCTTTTCTTAAGGGTGAATTAAACTTTGAGGAAGAACTGTTCCTATGGGTTCCTTTACAATGTGCAAGTATAACTTAGTAACTACAATATCATTACCTTTGGAAAACATTTTATATTCATCCTAACTTTTATATAGCAGCAATCTTGTCCAACAAATGAATACCCATACTGAGGGAAATTATAGGATAACTCATCTCCTAGGTAAAATGACACAATCCCAGTGCCTACCTGGAGCTTTTTTCATCAAAATATTACACATTTTGCTCCCTTATCAGAAAGCTTTCCTAAAGATAAGAGTTTCGGGACAGAAGCTGAAGAGAGGTGTCAACTGTAATATCATATGTGAGTTCAAAGGCTGTAAGAAAAATCTACTCAATTTTTGGCAAGGTCCAGTGGGTGACTATCACAGTCTCCTTAAGCATGGTTTGAAGGAAGCAGTGCACCCATTCCCCAATCAAAGCTGAGTCTGCCATTTCACTATCTTTGCCCAAAGGTAATTTTGTGCTTTGTTTTATTCCAGCTGCAATTTTAAGGGCCAGTTTTTCCATGTGGCTCTTCAAAAGAGCAACAATTATTTCGTACACAAATACCTGTTCTCTCTTTTTCTACTTTTTTTTTTTTCTCTACTGTGATAAAACTAATTCAAATAGCTGATTCCTTCAAAAGGAAGAACTGGAAAGTTCTAAATACACTGAACTCCACGGATTGCAAGGCTTGCCGTCAAAAACATTTGTCAAATGTATTAAAGGAACACAATGGTTTATGTTTGTTCTTGAGCCAATACAAAGCAACCATAAATGCAGGATGGAAAATGCTGAACAGAACATCTAGCATGGCTCTAAGCCCACACAATGTTGCCCACTGGGCTACACAAAAACATTACTTGAGTGAAAAGAAAAAGTTTTCTGTGGTTCCAAAAACTTCAGTATGGAGATATAATGAAAGAACAACGTGCCAAGAAAAAATGGAACAATACAGTTTTTAGAACGTAAAAATCCAAACGTTTACACATACAATTATCTTTCTATGTTTTGTCTCTTTATTGCTTACAATTATTGTCTATATGTAGAAACTTGCAATTATTTTCTCAGCATATGTTAGTCAGACTATAGCATGACATCTTTACAATGTCCTGCATGGCACTGAGTCTACTGAAGAGGAAATCAGGTATCACTCAAGACCACAGCAGGGCCCAGTTCTCTCATACACAAACCCTCAGTTAATCAGAGAAGAAATGTTTTGAATATTAGCATAAGGCACTGGAGCAGTAAACGGATTATAACAGGGGGGGAAAAAGTTAAAAGTTATCCTTGAAACAGGTTTATTTGGAGGAAGGGAAAATTATAGTCAGACATTGTATGCAAAATATTACAATGCTGCTTAAAAAAAAAAACAACTCTCTCTCTCTATATATATATATATATCTATCTATCTTTTAAGGAAGACTTTCTTCCCACTCACCAAAAAGACAGACAACCTGTTGTGGTGTATGCACAGTCTGTAACATGCACAATCACTAATGACTGGTGAGCAGTTCCGTTTTTTCACTAATTTTTTTGCTAGTAAAAAAGAAATTACTGAGCTGAAAAGAAAGAGATTAAACTAAAAATTAAGTTCATCCATCACTATTTATGAGCCATGAAAAAGCCTTCAGAGGGAATAAATCTTTGTGGGAGAGACTACTGCTGTTGAAAACTCTTCATGCTTGAAATGCATGAATACCTTAAAGCTTGTAAGCTGTTCTGTTGACATTTTGCTGTTTTGATTAAATTTCCTATGCTGCTGCATATAATGTGAAATGATAGTACATTGCTGTTATATTTCAAAAGTACTTTTGCTGTATAAACACATAAGTAGTCTACTTAAATTCTTAGATATATTATTACCAGCCTGGAGCTCTTCTGAGTAGCAGTAATAGGCTTAAGAAGTATGTTCATTAGCACTACTAACATACAACAGTAATTAGCAATTACAGCACTTTCTTCAGGTTCAAAACGTTTTCGGTGTTTCAAGGAAGATGTTTTTTGTCCAAAAGAAGAAAGAGGAGTTTAATCTTTTTCTAGTTTGGAAAAAACATGCCACACAATATTACTGCGAGTTAGGTAAACAGAGGTATTTTATGAACATAAATTGAAGTGCCTTTCCAAGGTCACAGCTGGAATTGCCATGAGAGTGGGATCTGAATACGGGCTTCCTAGTTTTAACTCCCTGTGTCAAGGCGGCAAGGAGGCAGGCTATGCCTGCAGACTGGTCTTTAAAAAAAAATTTTAAAAAAGCAGGCATTATTTTTCCTAACAACTTGATCGGAAATCTGCATGAAGTCAAACAGACTCCCCAGTTAGATTATGTGTAAAGCTGACAGAGTATATTATGAAACTTTACCTGCATACGGAAGTTTTATTCTCAGTGATAAGCAGCGTATTGTAAAACATCAATGATTCTTGACAGAACAGGCATCTTAAAAAATTATTTCCATAGTGGCAACAATTATGAAAGCAGACAGACAAGTTTCCGAAGAAAAAGGAAGGTGACACCCCTTTTAGAAGAACAATTCACATACACAACCCTTTGTTGAAGCTTCATTGGTAAGCATCTTAGTATAGCAACATGGGCTGAACTGGGTGACTGCAGATCCTGCCATATAACATACTGTGCACCTCTAACTCTGACTAAGGTTAGTAGCAGCCCAGATTCTTTCAACTGCTGCTGAGCATCTGGCAGGGTTGAGCCTAGCGAGAGGAAGTGTTTCAGAGAATATCACCATGTACAGTTTCAGCAAGACTGATACTGTTTGTGTGGAAGTCTTAGATGAATACTACCACTTCCATGGAAACACTCAAGTAAACTTTTCTGAACTTAAACACTAGAGTTTGAGGCCTTTGGACTCTTTCCAAACAAGAACTCCACTCTTTGTATACATCGTTAGTTTCTTTCCCCTTGAGCACAAAGGAAAACAGCTTCCTAAAAAGACAAATATTTGTTTATTAAAGCTGCAAGATAAAACTCACTGATTTTACTAAAAACAGGTGTGGGCTTTGGGCACTTACTATCAACAGAGAAGTGGGAAGATCATCTCCTCAATAGGTTGTTTTGCACAAAGATATAAAAGTTAATTTTAGCCAAAGCAACTTCACTTTCTAATAGCATTTGGCTCCAATAGATCTCTCATATATAATAACAGTTGAAGATTCATTACAGTGCTGCTCCTGGTTTGTCTACGAACGAGAGCGAATAATGAAAGAGCTGCCCTTATGTTTCACTGAGCCTCTGCTCAGCATTTCCCAAGCTAACATATCCTAGCACCAGCCATTGGATAAGGGTCTTTCAGATGCTTCATGTTTGAAGGCTCTCAGGACTGATAAAGCCAGTCTCTGATTATGTATAAAATCCAAGGAAACCATTACTTTACTAGAATGACAATCCCTACTTTGTCAGTGGTCTAAAAAATCCAAGCATTCTGCTTCTGAATTACATCTCCCAGCAGAAAACTGCCCCAAAGCAAAAGTACCGCTCACTTCACATCCTGATGGAAGAAATGAACATGTGGATTAGGATACAGATGTTGCAAACTAATGTTTAAAAAAAGTGCACTTCAAACAGAAGTGTCCGAATAAAGTTGTTTTATTCATCATTTTTAACACATATCCTAGAAGTAAGTATCTCACTCAGCACTGGGGGTTGCTATTAAGGAAGTACTCTGCTAAAAAAATTGTAAAATAAAAAGAAAAACAACCCCAAACCTTTTACCACAAACTACAGTAGTAAATTACAGATACTTATATCTATTTATCCCCCTACCTCCTTTCAACAATGAAGTTTGAACAGGGATCACAAACATATCTTAAGAAAAGCTCTGGAACTCCAGAATCAGCACTTAGTGGCACTGTTTGCAGCTGTCCCTCCCTTGATATCCCAGGTGGCTTTGTGGTGATCCATTTCAGACATTTTCAGCAATAAAGAAGAAAGAAAAAGATGCTGCCAGGATCTCTTTGTGAGCTTTCAATGGATGACTTTGAATGATAAGAGGTGACCTCTAATTCATGCTGTCTGACATAGCAACTATCCAGCTAGATGGTGCAAGACTCATTCCTGTCAAACATAGAGGAGGAAGAATTGGAAAGAAACAGGCTACATTTTATCAGCTTTAGATTTTCTTCCTGCCTTTAAATAGCTGCTAAAGAGCTTGTAAGTATGTTTGCCAGCAGTTCTAGTCAAGAAGCATTCTTTGAAGGGAACATTAAAATCTAAGCCTAAGTTACACAACGTAACTCCACTGCACAAAAAGAGTAAAGGGTCATCTTCAGTTTAAGAGACTGAACGTATCCTACTCGAGTGAGCCATGTCCATCCATGAATGTGCCTTCCTTCTCCCAAAATATAACATAACACACTCTGACAGAGATGTTACAGGAAAGGCCAATTGCAACATTCATCAAAATATTGGGAGTTAATGATTTTGCTATATTTAAATTCAATAATTTCTCCCACAAGCTGCAGTGCAAAAAAAAAGAAGCAGATGGACGGAGTTAATTATGGAAGAACTTCACAAAAATAGTGGAATGAGACACGCTAGGTGCAATGTTTCCACAAAACACTGAGAAATCTTCCATTTTCAAATCTTCCAATTCCAGCATCCTATTCCCTTGTCACCTTCTCAAAGATGGCTCCAGTTTCACAGGAATAGATGATACATTTTCCTAGTATTTTAATTACAACTAAGTTTTTGTGAAAAAAAAATATGCAAACAGTGTTTAAATCCTTCTAAGTGTGTCCTGCTATAGATGTCACTGACAATTGTTCTTAGATCAATAGTTTTGCTTTTATGCAACATTCAACAAGCCTCTTCTCGGACAGCAGAGACAAAGAGAAATGGGGGAAAATCCTGACAAAGAGGTCAAATAAAGAAATAGACAACAAAAGGAAAAAAAAACCCAAACCAAACCCCAACTAAAAAATTTACCAGATAACTTGCACCACCAATTATTATATCTATATAATGCAGAATGCTCATGGTCTGCTTTCCGGAATAAATCTGTACTTTGTGTCACTCTATGTAGCTCACTGCAAGCCATATGAGAAACAAGTTACATGAGTTCTTCATCAGCCGTTCCAACTGCAACAGTATAAAATTTAAGGGAAAATTTGAGAAAAGTCACAAAATAGAAAACAAATACCTCAATTTATTTTCTGATAGAGTTCATGATATAACTGAGTATTGATCATTTGAACATGGAGTTATCCTGTTCTTCCTTTGTCTTTTGTTTCAAAAGCATCCTAAAAATTATTTTGCACTATTTAATAGAGTAGTAGCCTTATATTGGAAGACCCACATTTTGCCCAGAAGACTTAAATGATTTAATGTAAGGCCTGGGAGAGGGCTTCTCAGAGACATGAAGTAATGCCTCATGTACCTGACCCTGACTTGGCAAGCACACATGCACCGAGTGCAAGGTGGACATGGAGGAGGTCAGAGAGGTGGATTCCTGGGGTGCACAAGACGATGCTGTAACATTGCACGTCTGAATGCAGGGAGAAAGGGTGCCTTAAATGATATATGAACCAATTGTCAAGGATAGTAGGGATATAAACCCAGCTTTGCTCTTGTTGAAGTGACACATAGATGCTGCTCATGTGAGTGAGAGACAACATGAGACCAACGTGGAAAAAACAGGCTTATATCACCTGAGTGGGAAAATTTAAGCCCAAATTCAGCCAAAGCTTCTAATACTAGGCTGGACATCATTTATTTAATTTTAAAGAGATTACTTTTCTCCAAGACCTCAATCTACAAAGTGTAGACGGTATAACACTTTTTTTTTTTTTTTGCTATTTGCATTATAAAGTTCAAGCCAGTAACCAATTTCTAATGTTCCTGATTTATTTATTTTTTACATATCAACTTAAAGTAAGATTTTGGGGCAAGATGTAATACATCGTCAAATGAAATGGCTCTCTTCCTGACCTCAGAGGACTCTGAATGAGATCCTCTGTCCTCAGTAAACTTCAAGCAAACGCAGGAAACAGTAGGGAAATAAAGCAAGCAGAACAAAAGGAGAAAAGTGTCTCATTCTGCACAGATACAAAAAAAACCTCAACAACCAACCAAGCAAACAAAAACACCCCACACATCATGCAAGGTGCAATGAGAAAAATCACTGCAGGGAACACTAATTCTGCAAAAGCACTTTTGCATTATTGAAAATCTATGTTGTAACAAATTGATCTCACTGAAAAGGTAAAATTCTAGGCTGGTGCAAGAGGGTGAGCAAACAACTTCATTATTTTACTAAAAATGACTTCTCATTACAAACACTCAGTGTAAGATTTCAGAGCTATTGAATCTATACAATGAACAGACATCCCTATTAACTTCTCTCAGGAGCAACAGCTATTAGTCTTTACTGCTTCATGCAGCATTCCAACAATTGCTGCATTCCATCAACTTCAGATAGTTCAGAATTTAGTCAATAACATTCTGGGTAAAAAAGACCATAGCAGAAAATGATCATTCACCTGCAAATAGAAAAAAACCTCTTGTTCTTCTGCATAATCCACTGGGCAAGCTACTGTATAAGCACTAAAATTAACAGTACAGGAACTAGGGCAGCACACGTGAACACACAAGAAGGAAGGTCACACAGTCATAAGAAAAGAACATATGTTGCTCTTATTTAAGATTTAGGATTCACACGCGTCCCTCTACTCAGGAGCTAGATTCTTTTTCATCTCTTTAGAATACATTAATGTAAAATGCAGTTATTCCTCTTTGCACAAAGAATTTGTATCCACGGTAGTCTCAATTAAAGATTGCAAGATTCTGCCCTGGGCTCTTCCCATGCCTCTTAGAGTGTCAAAGTCCTAACAAAATTTGCTTTACATAGTACTGTGCCTAAAAATTGGGTCTACTTTTCTACCTTTTAGGTGAAGCTCAGTAGATAATAGCAGAGAAAAACACCTCAACATTAAAGCATTAGCCCAGCCTCTTCACAGTAGCACATGGTGGGATGACAACAGGCAACAGGCACAAGTTGAAACAAAACAGATTCAGAGTGGCTCTAAGGAAACACTTCAGCATTTTACCGGTAAAGCAATGGACCCTTCCAGCCTGAACTATCCTATGATGCTATGAAACAAATCATGATTCTGGGTCTGATACTTTTTGGTTTTAATCTCTTTTGTGATCTCACACATTTTTTACCTTACACCATACCAACATGGCACTGGAGTAATTTATTTCTGTAAGGGTTTTTAACTGATATTCTTGCATCAGCATTAGTGTTGTATGTTTTGATTTATTTTTGTTTTCCTATATTTGACAGATGGATATATAGAAAGATTAAAATTAAAACTATCAATAAGAGCTAATATTATTAAGACAGAACCATGTGTTTAAAGTACATCTTTTATTAGTGGTGTTGGTGGATGAGAAGCTCAATATGACCTGGCAATGTGCATTCACAGCCAAAAAGCCAACCATACCCCGGGTTGCATCAAAAGAAGTGTGGTCAGCAGGTTGAGGGAAGTGATTCTGTCCCCTCTCCTCCACTCTTGTGAGACCCCACCCAGAGTGTTGTGTTTGGCTCTGGGGCCCTCAACAAGAAGGACATGGACCTGTTGGGAGTGGGACCAGAGGACGGCCACAAAGCTGACCAGAGGGCTGGAACACTTCTCGCTTATAAGGACAGGCTCTTGGGGCTGTTTTGCCTGTAGAATGCTATGGGGAGACCTTATAACAGCCTTCCAGTAACTAAAAGGGGCCTACAAGAAATCTGGAGGGACACATTTTACAATGTAGTGATAAGACAAGCGGTAATGGCTTTAAATTGAAAGAGCATAGATTTAGATCAGATGTAAGGAAGAAGCTCTTCTCTGTGATGATGGTGAGGCACTGGAACAGGCTGCTCAGAGAGGCTGTAGATGACCCTCTATGGAAGTGTTCAAGGTGAGGTTGGAGGGGGCTTTGAGCAACTTTCCAACCTTCCCTTCCAACCCAAACCATTCTGTGGTTCCATGATTCCAACTACAGCTGTGAGTCCAGAATGGATCTGGAGGGTCACAAAATAAGTATGCAGAAAAGGAAGATCAGACAGTCAGTGGCCAACTCTGAAAACTCTGAATGTGGTACCATGTAGTGATAAAGGTGAAACTTGAAGAAATTTATAATTTTCACTTGGAATCTGATTTGTTATGCAGCCGGTTTTTGAAAGTTTCAGTATCTATGTTTAACATAAAAAGCTAACCTTGGCATCCTGTCCTAAGCTAGCCTTAGCAATCACTGGGCAGAATCCAACTCACCACATTTCACCACAAGGCCACATTTAATCTTGCAAATCCTTGCTTCATTTCCTATACTTCCAGCTTCTTCATTAACTTTATTGCCCCAGAGATGACAGTTTTCTTCACTATTCTTGATTTAAATCCAAGGCATGCTCCTAGCCCTGATTTATCTGCAAATCATCACAGTAGACAGCAATTTGGTAGAAACCACAGCACATGCTTATTTAATTACAGACCGTATCATAATGCGTATGTACACAGACAAGGGAGTTAATTTGACATTGAACAAACAACAGGGAAAGAGAAGCCTGTGCATAATTTTCTGTTTTAAAGACTATGAATAACAGGAGTTCCATTATATCATGTCATATCTATATGCATGTAGATCATCAACAAGGCTGCTCCAGACAGCACTCCGCTAGTTACCTTAAAGAGGTACCTTTATCTCATGCCATAAAAGCACTAGGTTGTTATATTTCTCATGGAATAACCCTGCCAAGAATGGCACATTCTAGCTGGGAAGTGTCACAGGTATTTCCTCACAAGAGTGGAAAGGCAAGATACAGGAATCTTAGGCTCATTCCAGCTCTTAAAAAAAAATCTTTAATATATACAGTTTTTCACACAAGCACAATCATTTATCTGTCTTCACAGCCAACATGTCCTTAATACACTTCTACTTTTCCCACTTCTTTGGTTCTTTTTCCAAATCTCATTTTCTTAGTTTCTAGCTCTCATCCTTTTCATTCCAGTTCCACTCTCCTTATCCAAACGCTAATAAACTGATCTCTCCAGGACACTTTGTACCTTAGAGTTACCTGCTCACTACCAGTCCCATTATTTAGTACTCTCCTAACCAAATCTGCCAGCATATATTTGTCCCTTATTTATTCTGCTGTCATGTTTCCTACTCTCTCAGCTTCTCTCAAGTCTATCAAATTTTTTAGAATTCATGTCAATTATAAGAATTTTGCATCTATAAAGCAGAAAAATTACCTCTAATGTGGAAGCGAGACAGCAATAGCATGGGATGAGATGTAGAAGAACACAAGAGATCAGCATGCTGAAATACTTTCTCTCTCATTAATATTTAAATTTTGTTGTCTATTGACCATAATTTTAAGGTGTTTAAAAAAAACAAAAACAAACAAAAAACACAACAAAAAGCCCACCTAAACAGAAAAACATTTACCTATGAAATTAACTGCATTATCTATGGTTGCTGTAAAGCATGACTTAAGGAAAAGCAAGAAACAGTATGTACCCAATGAAGCTGAAGTTTTTCCTTTAATTAATTCATGCTTGCAAATTTAAGAGTTTTTACATATCTACAATCCAGATGGTCTTGTAATAAGTAAGATCTCTGGATGTCATTTTTAGAAACAAGTCGTATGAAAGATCTGAAGTAGAAAGTGTACTAAGATGGGGGAGATAAGTTACTGACAATGCTGTAGAGGGGAACTTTTGTGATGCTAGTCACAAGCTAAACTACATTATTTCCAACACAGTTACTCTGTAATATTGTGGTATTTGATGGGAAGCCAGAGAAAGATACATGTCATCCAGGACTATCAAGGCTATTAAATGCATAAGGATTATTAAGCATGAATGTATCTATCCTAATTAAAATAAAATATTCATATCATACAGCTTTTTAATAAGGGAAAACTAATTTATTTCTGTACTCGCACAGGCCACTGCTTAGGCTTGATAAATTCAGATGGGTTTCTCTTCCTGGAAGAACTACTAGAATAAAAGATTTCTATTGCTTCTTACATATGAAAGAAGGATATATTACTTGATTCTAATGCTATACAAACAAGAACCAGGAAAGCAAAGTCATAACAAAGCACCTACCTGATTTTTTTTTTTTTTAAATTAAAAAAATAAAAACTGTGTATTAAAAAAGCTATTTGGAAATTCCAACTTACACATGTTGTACCTCACAAATGAAATAAAGTAATATTTTGGATGTTGATTCAAAGAGTTTCCTTCAACAATCTATGCATTCCACAGTGAGGGTAGAATTCTTATCTTGTTAAGAAAAAGAGGTGTATTTTCACTCAGCAAATCACTTCCTCTGCTTACCTATGTCAGAGAGATTTTTTCAGACTGAGCTTGCTAAACCACAAAGTGTAAGGTTCAAAATAGCTTCAAAGTAATTTGTTTTAATGATGTACAGGGCACCTTATTTTGGACCACGCTGTCAAAAAACATAAGGGAATCTGTTTTTCAAACCTTTGAATGGCTCTTCATCCAGATTTCTTGTTTCTAGCAGAGCTTAACCTTTGGTTAGCTTGAAAATGCATTTGTTATTTAGAGGTGGATATTTAATCTGTTGTGATATTAAATACACAAAAGGGATACAGTATATGAGTGAAAAAGCCCACAAGACAAATGACCTATATACTGTATCTGTGCAATAGCAAGGAAGCTCTTAGACAGGAATGCTCAGGTGATCTTTGGGAAACAGTAAATATGTTAAATATTTTTCCTGTCCCATATACATACATCCTTGGGTGCAACTGGGTACTAAAATTCCGAAGGTCTTTGGAAACAGGATCATCACCTTAGCATTAATTTCTACAGAGTCTGACACAAGTGGATCAAATTCACTATTTGGCTATTTACATGTTACTACAAGATACTAGACTGACCAAGTGTGAATGTTAATGTGAATATCTGAAATTATCACTTGATGTGCTGCATGGTGCCTTGTAAACGAATAGCAGTAGTTTTCCAGTACTAGAAACAGAATAGTAATGTTAGCTGTGACACAACATGAGGATATACGTGAAGTATATTCTTCAGCTTATTCTTGTTCTCTGTGTTTAATTAATGCCCACATGTTATTCTGTGAAGGGAGAAGGAAATGGAATGATACACAGTCTCTACACATAAAAGCATGAATTTTTTCACCAACTACTTGTCCAGAAGATATAGAGAATTTAGTTCTACTACAGTAAAATCATTTAATTTTTTGTTTGCTTTATAATATTAAGAAATCCCACACTCAAAAGCTGCAGCAATCAACATTATCATAATTTAAAGGGCAGTATGCAAGATTTCGCTTGTCTGGAATAGTTTAGATGGATAACTGCCAAGTTATTTCTTAAGATAATGAATATTCTTACTAGATTTTTCTACTGCGACTCAAGAAACATTTGGTTCATCTAGCCACGCTTGTAAATATATGCAATGATAACATAAAGAGCCCAAATTTATGCAGATATGTAAAGATGGATTAAATTTTTCCTTATTTGCTTTTTCCAGTATTTTGCTCTTCTGCAAATATTAATACGTTCACCTCTTTCAGGAAATCACATTACCTCGGTGTTCTTCAGCAACACTGATGTCTTAATGCAAATCAAACAACTATGTCTTTAAATGTTTTCCTCAAGAAGGATGCTGTTATATTGGAGTCCTTTGTCAAATCAAAATCTCATCAACAATCTCATTGGCCCTGTTCAATGTGATGAACACATTGCATTCATGACTTGTTACCAACATGTCTAATTTTTATCCAAAAAAAGACTGACTGAACATTAGTAACCATCTAGCATCAGTGAAAAGTGGATTTTTACAGACAGAGAGAACTGGGATTCCACTGAATTGAAACTAGGAGGTGAATCTTAAGTGATATTAGGAATTACATAGAAATCTAGACATCACCATTAACATGCTGAGGAAAAGCAGTCAGACCAAAGGGGGG
>JAVSBS010016175.1:6381-27427 GCA_033124195.1 Coracias cyanogaster
TTTTGTTTTTTTTTTTTTTTTTTTTTTTTTTTTTTGGTGCCTTGTGTGCATTAGCTCAGCCTGACACGAGCCCTTCTCCAGGTCCTAAATTTGTTGTACCTGGTGGCATGTGCCCAAGTGCTGTGATCAACCTCAAGGCTCTGAGGTACTTTTCCCCAGCTAATTGAAGCCTCGAGGGCTCAAAGCTCCTCTGTCTACAGCAGGGTGGGTTTTAGTTGCTGGGAACAAATTACAAGGTGGGGGATGCTGAAATAAAGCAGATGGGATAATTCTGGAGGTCAGAGCAAGGGAGAGGATGCCCTGCCAGGCATCACGTGATGAAAACATACTTACTGCTCCAGCAGCTGTCAAAAGCCTGAACAGATGAGGCAAGGTGCCCAAAGAGTGCACAGGGATCTCATTTACCTGATAATTAATGGAAATCGTGAAACAAATCAACACATGCTCCCCGTGGAGAGCTTCATGCTCTGGTTTCAAACCACTGATGGAAAATGGGGTATGGCTCGAATACAAGAGCAGTAAATGCTGCCGTGAAGCTGAGACAGGACTTGGTCCCCACCTCCCCATCACTGATGGAGCTCCTAGTTACCTGCGGGGTGTCCTTACTGGTCAGCGTCCTCCCCCTGGAACGTGTGGCGGTGGGATGCTGACCCTTCCAGTGCTGTTAGGATGCTGCTAATGGCTCCTGCGGTGCTGTCACCAGCAAAGGTGCCTTGACTTAAGGTTGGGAAGTGGGAATGAAGATATTATGATGAGCCCCATCCTCTCCCACTGATCCCGCTCGGCTGAGCACGTCACAGCTGACTTTCCTGGGCCAGCCCTCCCACCACGCTGCACTGACACCTGCACCCTGTGCCCCAGACCTGGTGGGTGCCAGGGAGGCGATGATGGGAGCCTGAGCCAGGGACCAGACAGCCCCTTTCATTTTCTGCTGTGGAGAAAGCCCATCTCAGTACAAAATGCCGTGCTGCCTTTTTTTTTTTTTCTTGCGAGTTAATTAATTTGGCTCAGTTTAAATACTAAAACTGCTGCTCTCCTCCTCCCAGAGCAGCGATGTGCTGCTCCGCAGTGCTCTTGGACAGGAGCAGGGATGCTTGCTTCCATCAGGGATTTAGGGAAGAGTGTGTGCTTTGGTTCCTTGTCTTATTTACTGTGTGCAAAATGGTTTTGCAAACCAATCTTGCAA
Source organism: Coracias cyanogaster (assembly GCA_033124195.1). NCBI lineage: Eukaryota > Metazoa > Chordata > Aves > Coraciiformes > Coraciidae > Coracias > Coracias cyanogaster. The sequence goes on from JAVSBS010016175.1 coordinate 7,568, forward strand.
ACAATGCCAGTCAGACTCACTGACAGACCAACCCCGGCTGCTCAGAGCATGGGCTGAGCTGTGCCTGGAAGCGGCCGGGCTCTGCCCTCTCCTGGGCGCTGCCAGGGGGGAACTAACCCCAAAACACCAAAGGTGAGGATGTAACACCTCCTTGGTCTCCTGCCAGCAGCGAGCGACCGGCGTAATTCACGAAGCATAAGGTTTATGATCCCTTCCAAAAACTTTATCTGAATGTTAACTATATTCTGAGCTATAGTAAATGCCAAATCCCTTTTGAATCTTGCTAGAAATCTCATTTAAAATATGCAAACAACCTTACTGTCTTTCTAAAAAGCTCACTGCTTCTTGATATTAAAAAAACAAAACCCCACTTGTATAAAAACTTATAGTCCTTGAGCTGATGTGAAGCGGTGCAGCTCCTGGGGCTGGGATCGTGCCCCTCCTTGACAGGCCCTTTTCAGGCCGGATGGGAGCAGATCAGATTTTAGTGTAGTAAAATCTCTCCCAGATACCTTGACAGGAGAAACGGCAGAAGCTCTGCCTGAGGAATTGGTGGGCTCTCGCTCTCTTTGATATCACTCACGTTATAATTAAGAGATAATGTCAATAGAATAAAACATTGTCTCAGGATAATGGTCTCCTGCTGCTGCCAGAGTGTCAAGGCGAAGTCAAATCATTTATCAAAAATGAATGTTGAGGCAAGTCTGGGACGTTTGTTTTCCCAGCAAGAGGCATTAATCCTGGGACAACAATATTCCAGAGCTTTTATTTCTCCTGTGCCCGGTGATTGATGCCCATGCATCAGCACGGCTGCGAGCTGCGGGCTCAGCTGAGCGATGGACTTGTGTCGCGGCATTATTGACCAGGTGAGTTTTGACTTGTTGAAATACATAACAGTAAATCGAGGGGCTCTGGATCATGTGGTGGTGTGTCAGTAAGCGTGATTTTTATTTCTAAAGGTGAATAGTGCTGTGTGTGTGCTGGTTCTGGTCAGCGAGGGTATGTTTTGGGGCTGTGCTGCTGATGGAGGGCTACTCGTTCATTAACCACCCAGGGCTAATCTCAGAGCCTGCTCCCATCCCTGGCCAGATTTCACACTGCTTTGGAGGGTTTTTTGGGTGCCCCGGGGCTGAGCCCCTCTGGCCAGGCTTGTCTGGGGTCTTGGCATGGGGCTGAGCACCTTGCTGGCTTTGTGTGCTTTAAAGTGCTGCTGAGGCTAAATATCCACAGCCAAGGTGAGGGTCCGTGGGTCCAGGTCCTTTAGCAGAGGCTGGGACAGCCTCAGCTCCATCCCTGGCATCATGAAGGTCCAGGGCGTTGGGAAAACCGCTGCTATCTGACACAACACCCACTGCAGTCCCTGCTGCCTCTGCAGCCCAGCCTTGGTTTGCATGGGGAGAAGCTGCAAGGTCAGCATCTGAAATCAGAGATGTTTAAGTGACAATTAGACCTGAAGCACAACCCCAGGAGGGTGTATTAAAGCCCTTCCAGATTTGTTTTTTTATTTCCTCCTGGATCTGTTTGTGGAGAGAATTACACATCTAGCAAACATTTGGGCTGCAGAGGAACACAAGTGCTTTGTACCATCTCCAGATCTATTTTTCTGAAGCAGTCGCCAGTACCTTGTGCACAGAAACTGTGTTGGCACAAGCACGTTTCGTTCTCATGAGTCCCTGGTCCCCCCTGGAGAAGGATCCCCTCTGCCAGTATGTTCTCCATGGCTCTGTGCCTTTTGCAGGAGAGGCAGAATGATTAGGCTGGAGCATAACTAGCTATCTAATACACACGAAGAACTAATTGGAGCTGGCTTTGACTTCATCCCATAGGGTTACTCTTAAATCATCCCCTAGTCTGAAGGACACAACTGAGATGGAAGCCCTGTGGTGGCGGGTGGTGTCTGGATGAGCAATCTTCTCGGTTAACTTGTTCTCCGCTCTCCCTGGGCCGCCAATCCTCTGTTGCAGCACATGGCTCCGAGATGCTGTCAGCAGCTTGGACACAGGACAAGGATTGAGGTGCACATGGACTTTTGGGCACAGACTCTGCCTTTTGAAGCTCTGGGTGGTCCTGGTCTCTGCTCCCTTCCCAATAACTCCCAGCTGTGGGTCTGATCACCTGAGCTGAGTTTGGCAGGGAGAGGGGTCTGTGGAGCAGGCTGTGTGGGCAGGAGGAGACATGCCCTTGACGTCTGAGCAGCAGCAGAGATCTGCAGAGGTAGCCGGGGTCGGGCAGTGGTTGATGCCAGCACAGTGATGATCGGTGCTGGAGTCTGAAGCTGCCTGCAAAGGGCTTTCCTGTGTTCTCTGTCCCTGGTGTAATGAGGTGCAGATTCATTGGGGTTTGGGGCATTCTCAGTCATTTCTATAACCTTCCCCTGTAGCTGATGGCCCTTATGGTGCTGCTTTGCCTGGTGCAGAGCGCAGGTGAGGGCATCCTCCTGGGTGCATGGGGAGCACAGCTCAGCTGGGGCAGGGGCACATTTGGACTGTATTTTCCTCTTTTTGCTGGCTCTAAGAAGGGGCAGGGGCTGTAGAAAGCACGCTCTGTTTCAAGGGTGCTTTGGCTTTCCACCATGGCTTGGGGCATGCCGGGGTTGTGCTGCCCAGCAGCTTGCACCAGGACAGCCCCACGAGCATCATCCCTGTGAGCATCACGTGAATGGCCACAGTGGAGTGAGACCTGCTCGGACTATTGCAGGAGGAGATTGAGAGGCACAGAGTGACATGAAGGACCCTTAAAAGGCCCAGCATGTAGCAAGGGAGAGTCCTCCCAGCACAGCTGCTTTGGGGGCAGCCTGACCATATGGTGAAGGTGTCTTGCAAAGCCAGGCGTGCCAGGGCGGGCTGGAAAAGCAAAAGGTGTGTGTGGCACAGCTTGCTGTCGGGCAGCCTGGCAGGGAGCTGCAGTTTGGGAGTGGGGAGGGTGCTGCTGCCTTGTTTGCTTTCCCAGCCTGGGTGCACACCTAACACCACGCTGTGGAAGCTCAGAATGCAGCAGAGAGCTGGCTCAGAACCTGCTGGCTGCCCACACTGGTGCGTTTTGTGCATGGCTGGCTTAAAATAATGAATTAGAATATTAGATTCCTAGTTTTTGACACTCAAATCTGTGGCCTTGGTGTCTTTGCAAAAGGATAGTGGAGATGGAGAACTGGTTCTCTGGCTGGGATTGAGGACACTGAATCGGAAGATTATAACTATAATTAGACTTCTGTTTAGCATTGGGCAGGCTAACTGAAAAAGGAGAGGGAAGAAACTAGGCATCTTCTAGACTGGTGTTAAGTTCTGAGGCCAGAGAGCTCAAACTTTTTAAAAAAGGGACAATTTCCACTGCTGCCTACTCACCCTTGGATAGAGGGCACTCAGGTCAAGTTCAAATATAAGATGGGCACTAGAGGAAAAAACCCAGAAGAAAGCCTTGCCCAGTGGCTGCCGGCCCCAGCCTGAGGCAGAGCAAGCTCCTGAACACACTGTTATCCTGGCAGCCGTGCAGTGATTTAGCCAGGAAATTATTCACTCCAAACAAGGGATGCTCAAGGGCGGCCCGAGACCCCGGAGCACTCTGTGCTGGGCAGTGGAGAAATGCAATAGGATGTCAGGGTCCGTACGTGCAGTTCCTCCCCTGAACCGAGCTCTGTTCCTGCTGCAAACACCAATAAAGTTGTCAAGCCGATGCGTGCAGGGAAATAAATCATGGCTTTTTTTTTTTTCCCTGCCCAGAGCATCAGGATGTTTTCTGGTGCGGTGTAAGGGGGAGCAGGGCTGTGATTGCAGATCTGTGCGGTGAGCCAGGGCTCACATGTGCAGCCCATGCTGGGCAAAGCCGCGAGCAGCCCCTTCCCACTGGCACTGACTGTCGTGGTCGTGCATGGCCGTTGACCTGTACCCATGGCATTTGGGATGTGACCACCAGCTTGCTGCAGAGGGGCTGCTGGCTCTGCTGGGCCACCCATCGCCGTGGCCTCAGGACAGATAGGAAGAGGAGCCATCACCCCAGATGCTCTGTGTCTTCTCACCTTTGCTGTGTGCTGCAGAAGGCCCCAGCTGTAAGATACTGCCTTTGCCTAATAGTGGTCAAATTAAAAAAAAAAAAAAAATAGCTGGAAAACTTAAAATGATGAAGTACTTTGAGCCAGACCTTTGCTGTCAGTGTGGAACAGCAAGCCCTGATTTAACAGCCCCTTCAGTGAGTGACCTACACCGAACAAATCCATTTACAGTGTCTTGTTTCTCCTCACTGTTTAACTACCAGAGTTCAGAGAACGATTCCTTAAATGTTAATGGTGCAGGAATTTGGAAACTTTCCCAGAGTTGCTAGGGGAGCTGTGCAGGAGTATGTCTGCTGTGCTTGTGCAGTTCAATTTCCTGCTGAACATCAGGCAGGCTGTTCTCACCTACTGCTTTGTAATTAAAGTGCTGAAAGACCATCACTCTTTGAGGTTGATCGTGCTCAGATTCACCCCCTGGGTGAGGTCCGGCTTTGTGCCTAGCTGCAAGGACAGCAGGTGGTAAAATATATAAAGATGTGGTCCCGGACTGCTTGCATCCTGCTCCCATCATCTCATGGCTTGGATGGGGACCAAGGACTCATTGCTGTACCCCAGACCGACTGATAGACCCCACAGGGCCTGAGTCCACATCTGATCTCTGCTGCATCCCTTGTGCTACCATCCATGGTGCCCATCATGCAGGGGCCAGGGAGAAGGTTTGCCCTGTCCCTCAAACAGCTCGTTCACAAGGCTCAGCATGAGGAATCTGGCAGGTGAAGGTCTCTTACCATGGCTGTGTGTGAGCCGAATTGATGGAATAAGTTTGGGCCATACCTGAGGGTGTCATCCGTACCTCTCAAGAGGCCTTTTCCAGAGGTACGTAGCTAGCTTCATGCTTGCTAAAATACAGTGTTTCAACAAAACTGAGGTCAGGGTACTGAGCCTTGGGCATGTGTCAGCCTGAAATGTCACCAGTTCTTCCTGCAAGTGTGAATGTAAATGCATCAAATACCTGGGGCTGGAGGGCAAAGGGTAGAGTTCCATGCCTGGAAATGCAAAGCCTCTTCATTAGACCATACCTCCATGCTCGCAGCAAGGGGTGGCCATGCCTGGAGTACCCTCCTGCCCGTGGGCATCCTGGAGCTGCTGGGTCCTTGTTGATGGTTGCCCTGCCAGGATCACCAGGACCTCCAGCTGTGGTGGGGCAGGGACGGGTCTTGGCTTGAGAGCACGGAGAACCAGCCATTGGCACCAAGGGAATGTGCTCACCGCAGGTGCTGCTGGTGAAAATGGGCTTTAAAAGGGTGAGCTGGTGAATGGTGAGCTGGCATGTCCTCCTCCAGCCCTTTCCACTCTTAACCTTGGATCTGGCTCTTTCTGCTGCCTCATTAAGAACAAGTGCTTGGCCCAAGTTACATGGCAAATTTTGAAATTTAAAAATTGATGCCTTTTTCTGCTCATAACTTAAGCTGTCTAGTTTATCAGAGACATATGGAAAGTTTATTACATTCTTATTACAGAGCCAGCCAAGTGAGCTGACTAATGAATATGGGTTTATTTTTTCCTTTTTTTTTTTTTTTTTAAGCTAGGGCTTGGCATGGGAGACCTCTGCTGAGCAGGATAGCTTTGGGTCAAGAAATAAATCACCAACAGTTTGGTGGTTTGTTTTTTTTTTTTCCCCTCCTCTCTCCTAAGGGATCATCTTGGCAAAAGCTGCAGCGTGTCTGATTTGGGGGTGGAAAGTGAGGTGCAGGTGGAAATCAAGGGTTTGCAGGAGATTTATTGTGTTGCCTCATGACAACCCCCACGGCGTCTGGCAGCGTGGCACCCTCGGCACTGCCAGCTCCCTGCCACTATCCTGCCCACATCATGAGCAAGGGGAACAGACAGGCTGCCAGGACTAATTGCACAAATTCATGGGAAACTATCCTTTTGTTGCTTAGAGCAACTTGGGGTTTATTAATAAGGAATAGGGGCACAAGTATCCCATGGGCTGGGTGGGTGTGTGCGTCCACATTGGCTGGGTCTGTGGGGATGCAAACCTGCACGTGGCTGTTGGTGGCCGAGGGAAGAGTTCAACCCTTTGAAGGCTGCTCTGGGCAAGCTCAGCAGGGTGCCAGGTATGAGAGAGTGGAGACACAGGCCCACGCTGGCCACCTTCCAAACCCTGCTGCCAGGGGATGCTCCTGTGCCTTGCAGTTCACCCACCGTCCTGGCACAGTACAGCAGCCACCATCCTGAGCAGCACCTTTGCCTAACCCAGCATGGCTCAGCTAGTGTTTTTAGGTTGAAAACAGTGTGTTTCTGTTCTGTTGCTGAGTTTGGACTCGGGAGGCTGTGCTTGGAGAGGGTGGCCTGTTGTGTGCCTGTTCCCTCCTCCTGTGCATCCTCTGACCCTTTCAGTCCCAAGTGTCACAGGGTGCAGCCTCGTGTCCTTCAGAGCTGATCCCACGATCTCACACTTTCCAGCACAAACTTTCTTGTGCTTGGAAGATGCTCCAGCCCTTCCAGTGATGCCCTGGTAACCCTAACACAGATGGTCTCAGAGGCTCTGGGCACAACTTTGGGATTTTCCTTTGTAGGAACCACTCACTCATGAGCTTTGGGCTCATTTGATTCATGAATTCAGTTGGTTATAACTGATATTATCGCTGGTTTTCCACTACTCAAAATATCCGCCTGTATCTTTCCTCTGCTGTTCTGCAGTTTATGGTGCCCGCTGGGACGATGACAGCAGCACTGCAGAATGCAAGGTTTTTGGCTGGGCTGTTGTAGTTTTACTGTCTTGCCTTGCATAACGTGGAGATCTCCAGACCAAGTCCCATGCTTGTCCTGCTTTTTGCACTTGGCTTTTCATGGCTTGTTGCATCTCTTGGTGTGTCACCTCATCTGGTGGCCATGTCCACCCCCACTCCTTGCATCTCGCACGCTCTGTGTCATGCCTCTACCATCTATAGACAAAATCCTTCCTCTGACTCACTACTTGGTGTTTTCCCTCCCGCTTTGGGTTGCTAACTTTGGCAGAATGTCCTCAGGCTGGAAGCATTGTAGGGGGTAGCACACACAGAGCACTCCTCCAGGAGAGGTTTTTCTCTGCAGCACACTAGGGACAAGCCTTTGCTGGTTTTTCTCCTTTACTATTTACTTCTCTTACATCTACATTCTGCTTTTGTGCGACATAACAGGTGTATTTCCCTGCGGAGCTTGGTAACTCATCTCTCCTCTAGGCTCTGCTTCTTCTCTGGGTCTCTTTGTAGACCGTGTTCACCAGCTTTGAACACATTTGTAGGTCTTGGCAGAGCAGGAGCTTCCCTGCAAGGCTGCTTGGTGAGCCATGGATGAATTTTACACCACGTTGTCTCCACAGCCCTTTCTCCTCATGGCTCCACACTCAGAGCTCTGCTCTGTTCCTCACCCCTGCTCCTCCTCTACAGCAGCTTAGTGCATCTCTTGAACTTGGATCCTCACAACATCAGCCATCTGGTGCATTTTAGCAATACAAAGAGCTATTGTTTGCTCCGGAATCCATGTTCTGGCGAGGTAGCTCTGCTTCTGGAGCTCTCTGTGGGTTTTGCCAAGGGTCCTTCTGCTCTGCTGGCAAGTGCAGGTGCATTTGGAGCAGCCTTTGTCCCTTGACAGAGGCACTGCTTGGATTGTCTTTCCTTGTTTTTCCTTGCCTAGCCATAATCCTGAAGTTTCCCACAGTGAGCCTACACTGAGAAGTGCCCTTGGCAGGGACAGGACCTGAGGGTGCCCTTCGTTATTTTTTCAGGGGAGCCACATTCTGAGCTTTGGGCTTGAAGGCTTCATGCCTTTTCTAGCGTTAAATCTCTTAATGGCCTTTAGCATCAAACCCTTCCTCCAAGTCAGGACCTTGGACAAAACACAATGCCCGAAGTGTGCCCCTCAGGAAGCTACGTGGAGGGGAAGGTGAGGGGTTAACAGCAGAGCCCTGCTGCCAGCTGGGGACACTGGTGCATGACAAATGTGGCTTTTGCATTTCCCTCTGCAAATGAGCCCATAGTCAGCCTAATTTTGGAGAGAAGGGGAGTGACTCAGAGGAATTTATTTTGCAGGCGGGCGGGTGGCTGTGTCTGGCGGGCTGCGGCAGCTCGCAGGTTTAATTTGTGAGTGCTGACACATGGCATTTCCTCACCGGCTCCTTGGGAAGGGCGGTGTGTCTGCGGGCACTTCCAATTTGTCACTGTCAGGACTGGCCCCATCTCCTGCTCGTCTCTGAAATGTCTTCTGACCGGTGCCGGGGAAGTTATTGGCACATAATTTATCATTTAATATTACCAGAAGGGTTTCTTCTACAAACATCCCCGGAATGATTATCCAGATTATGTTGCGTAGCTCTTCCCTTCACCTGCAAAGATCTCTCTCGGTGGCTGTTTGGTGCTATGCTCCAGTGCTGGGGGGAAAAACTGCCCTTGATGTGATGTCTCCTTCACCAAAAAGCCTGGATTAACCACCAGCCAAGGCTGCCCCCATGCAGCACCTTCCTGCACCCGTACTCTTGCAGGAGAGGTTGCGTAGGGGCTTTCAGGACTGTGTGACCCCCATTGGCATCTCCTGTCAGGCAGCTGGGGAAAATGTTTCCCCCAGACCTTATTCCTCTATATGGAGGTAGGATTTGGAGGTGAATAAAGGCCACCAAGGTGCCTGGACATCCCTGGACGGTGCAAGGAGGTGCTGGTACTGGGGTGCTGTGTCCCCCTGGGAACAGAGGTCTTCTGCATTGCTCATCGTAGAGGTGATATCTTGCTCTTGCAGATGAGTGCTGTGATGTTGTATGGCACCTGGGGGAAGCAATCCTGTCCCCAAAGGCTGGCACAGAGACGGGGCATAAGGCACCAGTGCAGTAGATGGGGCTTTGATGTTCCCCATCTCCTGCTGGCATTCAGTGGACTTGGATGCTGCAGGAGCACCACGTGGGCTGTGGCACAAGTATGGAAGGAGGCAGTTGACTTGCAGCTGAAGTGGGACATGGCAGCTGCTTTTGGGGTTGAACTACAGTATTTCTCAAAAGGGACATTGCAAAAAGGTCTTTGCATGCGCTCCTGTAATGACCAAAGCGGATCTGCAGGTCGGGACCTGCAATGTAGTGAGCCAGGTGCCTGTTCCTCCCCAGCAGCCCTGGTCCCAGACCTGGTGCAAGAACAGTGGAGCTGGTGGGGGGAGCTGGATGCCACACTGGGGTCCACCAGCCTTGCCATGGGCGAGATCATACAGAGGATGCTGGTAACACCCAGAAGGACTGTGCTCAGCTCTTCTCAAATGGTGGCTTTTACTCCCTGACTTTCTAAACCACATCTTCCTGCAAGGTATCCAGTATCTTTGCAGCACCGCTGCACCTTGGGCTTGGCCAAACTGCGGCACCCAGTGCAAATGATGCTGACCCCAGTGAGACCGAGCCCCAGGGCTGTGCTGCGTCCCTTGCGGGGATGGGACGTGCTCCCCCTGCACAGCCCCTCTGCCTACTCTTGGCTCAGCCACTGCTTTCTCCAGCTCTTACCAGTCCCCTTGGTGCAACCAGTTAAAACCCCGGCTGGCGCCTGGACTCGCACAGGGCAGATTTTCTGGGAAGCTGGCTCATGGTTTTATAGTTCAGTTTTATTAGAGACATGAAAGTGATTTTTGTTGTTGCTGTTTTATGAGCCAGACTTCAAAGGACTCAGTTACGCAGACTGGGCAAAGACCTGCTGGTATCTCATGGAAAACTGGAAAATCACTTCCCTTCAGTACACATTCCACAGCTAGGCTGTACTTCTGTTATTTTGATTGAAATTTCTGATTTCTGGGGAAGAGTGCAGTCAAGCAAGGTCTTTGGTGCCTGTGGGCAGCATTGCCTGCCTTGGCTGGACATCCTCATCCCCCATGATACGGCAGGAGCAGCTATGGAAGCCACTGTGCTGTTGCTGATGTTCGACGATGGCTTCAGAGTCAAAGAGGATAAACTCATAGGAGACAAAGGAGCTGTTGCTGGAGAATCATCTCAGAAAAGTGCAAAATAGCTGGAAAAGAGAATGTTTTTCCTACAAGAGCTGGGCAGTGCTCTCGCTGCAGGCAGTGCCAGGACAACCTCAACTCTGTGTTGCCCCACATCTTCTCTCCAGCTGGGTTTTGGCTCTCTGAGGTCCCCGGGGTGGGAGCTTGCTGTTCCTTAGGGGTATTGTGCACAGGCCCTGGTCCCAGCTCAGGGAAGGGGGGATGCAGAGCAGGTACCTCCTAACTGGGCATCCCAGGAGTGGTCAGCCACCTCCTCCAGCAGATCTCTGTGCTGGGCTGGTCCTTCACACATCCTCCCAGATCTCAGGCTGTTTGGGAGATGGTGTTATATCTGCAGCCGCCTCCCTCTCTGCATCACTGGGGAGAGGCATTGGCTTCCCATCCTGCCGGAAACACAAACAATGCCCTCCCTGGGTGAGAGTTTGTGTCCCATCTGTGAGCATGAGGGATCCAGGCTGTTTTGGGGTGGTTTTTTCAATTGCAGAGGGATTGTGCTGGCAAGAGTTGCGGCTCAAACAACAGTTTTCCCTGTGTCCCCTGAGCTTCCTAATGCAATAACTCTCCTAAAAATCCCTGTCAGCTTCCTGACTTCTGAGAGCAACCAGTGTACATGGGCGGCTTCCCGAGAGGAGACGGGGCTCTCCTCCCTGGCTTCGTTCTGCTGCTCTTCCCCAGGCCCGCAGGTGTGTGGAGCCGAGCCCTTTATCAGCTCCTGTACACCAGGAAATTTTGTAAGTGTCTGAGAAGACCCTGAGGCTATATAAAAGTTCAAGTTGTGATTCATTTCCTTCCTATTCAGGGATAGGCTAATTTGAGAGTATGTGCTGAACATTAATTACCTTCTTTGCCACGGTTTCCTATTCAGGCATCCTTTCCCAGATGACTTTCTGCTCACTCAGGTCCAAGGCCATAAAAGCTCCCCTATTAGGAAAGGAAATATTTTACATCAGGTTTATACTGTATGCCTGAGGTCATCAGAAGTACAGATCGAGTGGCAGAAATACACACTGTGCTCCCTCCTTCCAGCATGAAAAATGAATCAATAACTCATCGATTTAAATTAAAATGTCTGCCTTGCAAAATGCCTCCGAGCACTAATATTTGCAGCCCCCGTGTTTTGCAGCGGCGATTGGAAACCCGCTGCCCCTGTAAAGCGTGCGGGGATCCATCTCTGCTAACGGCACGCAATTGCTGACACCCAGAGAAAAACCTGCTTTCCCTTCCCCTGGAAGGATCCAGCAAGGTGAACTTCTGGAAATTGCCTCTCCTGGCGCATGAATTATGTATCGAACAGGCGGCGGTCAATATATCTGACTTCTTCACGAGGTAATTAAGAATAAATGTGGGAATTCAGGCAGAACCGTTGCCCTGCGCGGGAGGCGAGCGTAACCGTCTGGAGCTGGCTCTGAAGCGGGTGGGTTTGTGGTGGGGATGCTGCAGAGATGCAGGGGGGTGTACGGCTCAGGAAAACCCCGTCGGTTCCTTTGCCTCTCGCTGCGTCCTGCTGGTGCCCCAGCACTTCGCCAGACTGAGCTGCTGCTTGCATGCCCACCTCCCTCCCAACAGTGGGAATATCCCACGTTTTCCATAGTTCACTGGGTTATTTGCTGCTCTAGTGTACCCGTGTGTTCTGCCAGCCCTGGATGGTGAAATGAGCCTGGATCCAGCCATCCAAGCCTGGATGAGGTTATTGCCCCCAAACCACGGGGTTTCGGGGGGGAATGAGGCTGCACGCTTTAACTTGTGCTGCCCCAAGTATTTGGGGTAATATTGGCTACCATTAAAAATATCAGAGTCTTCCTCTCCAATCTCTTCGTGTGAGCTAATTAAAAAGTGGCTGTATTAGTGAACACATTTATGGTCATTAGCAAGCAGTCAACTAACTAATTTTAAAGATTTATGGTGTTCGCAGAAGGTAAATTATAGTCTTTGGAGAGTTTTCTTGCAAATGATCTGAAAGTAAGGTTTGTTCTAGCCTCAGGGAAACATGAAGGAAATGCATTTAATGACCACAAATTGTATGTGCTGATAGTATCAATAAGATATTTAATGCATACTTGCAATTTTAGCCATTGGAAAAGTGCAACAGCCCTAATAGCAGTGTGATAGCTCTGTGTCCTCTCTACCCCTTGTTTGGTTTGCTCTGGGATCCACCATCTCCAAGAAGTCCAGGAGGCCCCAGGGGAAGGATTTCCTCCTCTTACCTGGTTAGGGAAAAGCTGTGATGTCTTAAAAAGAAGTGCACGATTGTTGTTTTCCAGATTTGGTTATAAAACCCTGCTAGTCTCCAGCCGTGACATGTATTATGGTCTCTGTTTCACAGTTGGAATAATGTTTAGGTTGGCAATGAAAGCCCTGAGCACGCTTGCAGAGGAAAAGACACTTGCTGCGCTCACTAGAAATGGCTTTCAGCCGCTCTGGTCTTTATTTCTCCTCTGGGCAACCCTCTCCACCCGCACTGACAGGTCACCGCAGCGTTTCCCCAGCGTGGCTGAGGTCTGGGGCTGTGTTGCAGGCTTGAATGACACATATTAGATGGGCAGAAGGTGGGGAACAGCATCTTCTCCAGACCTCTCTCTGGGCATTGTGGCAGGGTGATGCTGAGAGCTGCCTGGAGGTTGGTTGTGAGCCGTGTGTGGGCTATTAAATCCCCACTCCTGATTTTTCTTTTTTTTCTTTTCCCCCCAAAACCTATGTGTTAGTGAGAGCACCAAGGCTAATAATGAACAGCTCTCGTTCCAGAGAAGCCATAGATGGTCCTAAATGATTGAAGAAGGCAATTTCCCTAACGGAGCCACGGGCCCCTGGCAGTGATTAGTGCCGGCACAGAAATGCATCGCTTAGCTTGTATTATTTAAACATAAGCTACTTGAGCAAGCGCACAAAATGTTGTTTGCTGTATATTCCTTCCCTCGTTGGAAAGAGCCGTTATTTACACATGCAAGTGCTCATGGTGTGTGGGGGAGCTTCTCCGCCTGCTCCTGGACCCACACGGAATATAAATGACCACATTTCTCCTTGGTAGCTACGACTCCATCCGAGGGCTATCTTCCCTGCATGTTAACTGTTAATTATAGGATACATTTATATCATTAAGGTTTATCTGCGGTCCTTTCCTTCCCCTCCGTTAACTCACTAATGCATCTTGCGCAGATTAATTCCCTAGACTTCCCCTCCTCTTCCGCAGCCAACGCAGAAGGGATGCCCACCGCTGGTAGGAGCAGGGCTGTGCTGGGATCTCGGAGGATGACCCAGCGTAGCCAAAAGGCTGCTGGGCACTGATGCTCTTGGCTTATTGCTTGCAAAAACTGCCACAGTGAAGCAGTGGGCCCCTAGATGAGAAAAACATGCTGCCTGGCATGGGCGAGGGGCTTTGGTGTGAGTCCCACTGCTGCTTGGGAGCTAGAAAAGCTGTTGCTTTCCCTTCCCTTAATGAAGAGCCGCTTCATGGGCCTGGGAACGTGCCTGGCTCCAGCAGATTATTAAATAACCAACGTGTTCACCGGGGAGGATACCTCCAGGGATACGCAGCTCAGCTGCCAACGGGAAGGGCTCTTCTCTGCCCGCAACTGCAATTAAGCTCTTGTCAGCCTGAAGCTGCTGGGGTGCGGGGGGAGATGGACACCAGTCCCACCAGTCCCCCGGCACCTTCAGCTGCTGGTTAAGCAATTTGTATTTCAACCACCCGTTAATTGGTATAAGCCCTGGCAGGGGCTGCTTCCCCATCCTCCTGGGATGAGGCCAGCCCATGGGAGGCTGCTGTGGAGGCTCATCCTTACTGCCCAGGACTGAATCCTTCTTTTCTATGACAATAAAGGGCTTTTCATGCCTTTATTTTGAGGGGCTTGATTTCTGGAGTATCATGAGAGGGATGTGCTTCTGCAGAGGTCTGAGGGCAGACATGGTCCCTAATGTTGGCATGGGTTTGGCGTGTCAGGGCAGGTCCCAAAGCCACAGGAAGCCAGGGATTCATCCTCCAACTTTGTATTTGGATGGTGCTTGTTTATCTGGAATGGTAAACAAGGTTTTCCTGGGTTTAGAGAACTTGTCTGTGTCTCTCTGTCTCCTTCTCCTTTTCTTTCCATAACTGCTGATGGTGGATTTCTGCCATGCCTGGAAACCTGTTCACATAAAGACATTAAAGGGAGCAAATTATTTAAGAGCTGGGAGCATGGGTGGGAGAGGAGACAAGAGGCCAGATCTGTGGTTTTTGGCCGTTAAGCTGCATATCATGCTTAATATAGCAGGTGGTATCTTCAGCATCCCTGCAAGTTCAGGGTAAGAGCCCACAAAGAAAGAAACTGTTTCATGTCAAGACTGTGTTACTTTTACTAGATGCTGCCTTTAAATGTACTCCTTTAAATATGTGACCTGAGCTCTGTGGGTGTTCGCTGGGGGAATCGCTCCCATTGCAGGAGATATGTCCATGGGAGGTGGCAGTTGTCAGGTAGATGCTGCTTCTCTTTTCCTCCCTTTCTGTGCCGTGGGAAGGCAGGACACAACGCCTGGTCCCACACCTGGCCAGGCAAGAGGAGCTCTGGAGCATCCCAGATGCTCTTCCATGACCCTTCTGTGGGTGGCAAGCACTGTTCTGGTCTTGGAAACATCAAGTCTGTGTGCTTCCTCAGCCCCAGGGCCTGTGTCACAGGGCCAAGCATTGGAAAAGGTTTTTTGATCATTGGAGGTTTAAAAAAAAACCAAAGCAGCCTGTCCTAAACCCTACTTCCTTAGGTATCCCCTTAACTCCCCTGGGCTTTGGGTCTGGGCTGAGCCAGAGGGACCCAACAGGTCAGTGCTCCAGACCAGCCGCCTCCCAAAAAGCCAAAGGCAAAAGTCCTTGGACTTTGGATATTTTGGTTTATCAGCAAGTTTCAGATGTTTGGTTGGGAGAGCGGTGAGCCCACTGGGTGCCCTTGCTGGAAGGGAGCTGTGCCAGCCCTTGATGGTCCTCAGTGTGGGTAGGGGTGGAATGAAGTGTCATTGTAGGTATCGGTGGCATGAAGCGGCGGGGTACAGTGACAGCCGGACCTTGCAACTGCCTCACGAGGCAGACTGTTAAACCCTGCATATTTTCAGGCCCTGTTTGCATTTCTGTTACTAAAGTGGTCATAAAAACTTCAGCACAAAAATGTTTATATATCTTAATAAATGGGGACGGGATTGTTACGTTGCTGCTCTTCCAAACACGGCTGGGAGCCCAGGGAACGGGCTGGCCGGGGAGTGCTGCCAACCCATCCATGAGTGAGACCTGCCAGGTCCCTGCCTGTCCTTTGGAGGATAACTCTGACCCTATGGAAAGCCCATTCCTGCAGCCAGCTTATAACTCCTTTAAATGTTTTTGGCGCTGAGCTCTGCAGAGCGCTCTGCGTGTCGTCATTTCTGCATGTTCCCTCCACCCGTAATTCCCCATACGATTGCACCTGGGTGCCAAGGTTGCTTAAAATATTCCTACTTGGCACACGTGTGTTACAGCTTGGGAGATGTGAACGTTCCAGAGATGATGGTGATACTGCAGAAGGCACATGAAGCAGCGAGGGAAGCCGAATGCATCAACCTCCAGACTTTTCATCCATGCTTTTCCAGGCCTTGCAAATTGGAGGGAGGGGAGGTTTCTCCACCATCCCCAATGCCTGGATTCAGCCCCTGCCTTCCTCCCTCACCCTCAGCTGATGCCTTCATTTGGGGAAAGCAGGGGCTCAGAGATCTCCTCTTGAATCCAGCGCACTGGCTCTTCTCACCGCCTTTCCTCCCAGTTTGGAAAAGGCAGAGGGGGATGCTGGAGGGCTCGTGCTTTGGTTCGTGTCTTACTGCACATTTGCTGTATCTGTGCCTGGAAACCACAAGTTCTTTTCCTGAGGCAAGAGCTGTTTTCTCTTCCTCTGCTGCTCCTCATCACTCAGACCCATATTTGAAGCCTTTAAAGAAGTTATTTTCAGTATTAATAGCTTTGAGGTGGGGGGGACTTTTTTTTTTCTGTTGTTCCCAAGGGATTAAGGAAATTTGGTGATTGGAGCAAATGAATGAGGAGCTGGGGGTAGCGAGAGGTAAACATGATTAAAAGCTGGTGGTGGGAGCAACTCCAGCATCAATGCATGGATGAGGCAAAACCCCCAAGGAATGGAGAGGAATTCCCTCTGTGCAGCCGAGAGCAGGAGCCGGCCCCTCTGCTTTTTAAATAACGTTATTATGGAAATGACCTGAAAATTCAGTCCTGCAAGGTACGGGGTAGGGGAGGAAGAGAGGGAGGCTGCTGGTGCCAGTGCCAAGGGGCCACGGTGAGGGGCAGCCATCCCTTGGGAGGACACGAGGCAGGATGAAGGGGGGTGAGGAGCAGCATGGGCTCACAGCTGGGGTCACCCCATGTGGGGCAGGATCTGGCCCAGAATTACTCTACGGAGAGGTCCTAAGAGATGATCTCCCTTCTCCAGGCATTTTCAGGTTGCTTTTTTTCCCTTTCCCCAGAACCTGTGCCTTCCCTTGCCATCGTCAATCATTTTGGTTGGGGACAGGAACTTTATCTTCATTTTTGTCCTTGAAGAAGATGTCATTGCTCCAGCATTAACGCAGGAACATTGCCTTCTGCTTGCCAGCACTCACCGTTCCCGTTCCTGCAGAGCCTCCTTGGTGGCAGTCACTGATGCAATAGGCTGCTTTTTTTTCTTTTTTCTTAATTTCCTGAGATGTTCTGAGGCTGAGCTAGGAATACAGGAGCTGTGCTGGGGCACGGGCGATCTTCTTCACCAAAGAAAGACTGCATTTGGGGTAGTTCATTTGGCAGCTTTGAGGTCTGATCGTCACCTCTGATGGGCCCCAAAGCCCAGGTGGGTGTGTTGCTGAGGGCGTTGAGCTGGTAGGTGGTGATTGTTTCATGCTTTGTGTTACTGCTTAATCCCCACCTATGAGAAATAACCATCTTCTCTCCAAAATGATGCTCCTAAATTTATCCTTATCTCTCATCCATGTGTTGCTCCACAGGCACCGTGGGACTTACTGCCTGGGCCCAGGGCTGGGTGAACCCAGAGGCAGATGTCGAGCATCCCCACAAGCCACCCCACCACCCCGCTGTCGCCTCTAGTTTTCAATCATTTTAATTCTTTAGCAACAGCTTCTCTGTATATTAGCTTAACACATCGCTAGTGTAATATCCGTGATGCTGATTAAATTAAAGAAAGGGTTCCGCTAAAACTGGGATTCGATTACGTGCGTTAATCGCCTTTTCCCCCCAGAGGAGATGTTATGGGGAGCGTGGTTGGTGCTTTCCTGCTGTGTGAGGCTTTACCCAGCGCCTGGTGCGAGTGACTGGGGAATTAAGGTGATGAGAGAAAATGCTGCATGGTCTGGTTAGTCAAGAAAAAGGAACATTTCCTTCCCAGGCAGGAAAATCCCACTTTATACTCGCCTCTAGTCTTCAACTTAACAAGATATTGCTCATTTATCTCTTTAAAAGAAGTGATCCTGCTGGAAATATTTGTTGCTCCCCTGTGGTACTGTGAGCGCAGATGGAGCAAAATGGTACCAATTTATTTATTTGTTTGTTTGCTTGTTATTTTTTTGGATCTCAGGAAAATTTTGGGGATGTCTTCATCCGTGTCTGGGGAAACACTGGTCCAGGATGCTGACTTCAGGGCATGAGCTCCTGCCCTGATGAAGCTTTCGTGGCATCGGGCTGGGTTTGGGCTGGATTGAGCAGGGGAGAGAGCAAAACCAGAAAGATTCCCCTGAAGGGGAATTTCCCTCCCCGACCCATTCCTGGGATGCAGCACTGAAGGTTTTTCAAGCACTTTGAGAGCTCCTGTTAAAAGGTGCTATCAAAATGAAAAATGTGATTTTTCCCCTGAGTGGCCCCACCTGTGACTCATCCATCTCTATTAGGGCAGAGTCACAGTGAGTTATGGGAAGTCCTTAACCTCAGGAGAATTTTTCTCCTAATTTTGGGGGAGGCTTTCCTCACTGGGGAGATGTAGCAGAGGATTCCCATGGAAAAAAAAAAAAAGTAGTTTAATGGTAATATAATGCAGCACTTACGAAAAGGAAATATTTTGCACTTCAAAGAACCTATCAAAGGCACGGATTTGGAAACAACAACAAAAATTAGACTTTATCTGACCGTAAAATCTTGTCAATGCATTATCTGTTTGTGGTGGGTAGCCAGATTTGAACTGGGTTCTCACCAGGGTGGTTGTTTCCATCCGTGGTCAGGGAATGAGAAAACCAGCTTTAAATACAACCCCAAACTAGGACAAAGTCAACATTTAGTTTGGCCTAAAAAATGGAAACCTCTTCTCTTTGAGACCACTTGGTCCCCAAGACGCTGCTGACCTCAGGGAGATTATTTTTAGATGATCTCATTTTTAGGCTTCTTCCCACCAGAGTGAGATGGGGCTAGAAAGCAGGATCTGTTCCCAAAGCATGGCCAGGCTGCTTGAGGAACTTGTTGGTTTTGGTCAAGCCCATCCTGACCCATTTTACAGGGGCAGGAGGAGAAGCAGATGCTGTGATGGTCATACTGGTGGGCGAGAGGGATGGTGCATGGGGCAGCATCTCTTTGGGACTTTCTGTTCCAGCTTTTAAGTATAGATGGTGGTTTTTTGAGGCATTTTTCTTTAATTTATGAAGTTTGTGTGAAAGGCTATTGAATTAAAGCAGGGTTTTGCCAAATCAGAGTGCTTTTCTGAAAGCTTGAAATAAATTCTTGCTTTTTTTTCTGCCTATTGGAAAGAAATACTATTTTCTGCAGAGGAGGGGGAAAAAATCTATAAATTCCTGGTTTTAATCTGAAACTAGAAAATAAAGTATTTCTCTTGCTGCTGGTTGTGAAAAGTCTCACTGGGGGACGGGGAAATGTTGCTGTCCTGTGCCGCTGGCATGGGTTACCTGGGGCGAAGCTCATGCCATATTCCATGTCAAGAGGATGGAAATCCTGGCCGAGAAACCCTCCCTCTGTCCCCCGGAGACCCTGGCATGCCGTAACACCCTATATTTAACTTCAGAGCCTGCTCAGGCTAAATAAGAGCCCTTTTATAGGGAATGGGAAAAGTTAAACATATTGCCTGGGTTTACAAGTAGTCATTAAATATTTGTTGCTGGGCTGTGATGGGTTCCCGTTCTGTCTCTAGCTTGCTGTCAAGTCTGTTTAAAGGGATATAAATAAGCACGGCGGCCCAGCCCTGTTGGGGACAAGACCCCGGCTTTGAATTTTTGGAGGGATTTTGCCTCCCCAGGCTTCTGCTTTCCCTCCCCCGACCGCCGTACGGAACCGCCTGATAAAGCAATAACTCAGCTTTATTGATTATGTCAAAGGCAGTAATTCAAGAAACCTATTTAAATTCACAAGAGGAAGCTATTGCAATTATAAGTGTCTGCAGCAGATTATTAATCATTTTTGTTATGGCTATCAAGCCACGAGACAGACATTTTCTGGAAGGCTTACGTGAGAGCTTGCTTTTCAGTAATGACTTGGGGTTCGCTCACTTATTGGTTCATAACGTGGAATAAAAAATAAGCAAACTGTTCTTTATCTAAATCAATATGCATAAACCTTCATAGGATATTGCTGCAGGAGTGTATACACTTCCTGTAGTTTAAATTCATATGCTGTTTAATCCGGCCAAATCCCAGTGCTAGCTCCGTGCTCCCCTTCCCTTTATTTCTCCAGCATTACTCCCGCCGAGGTTTGTGGCAAAGCAAGTTGGTTTCTTGCAGTATTTTCCTGCATTAATGAAAGGCTAAATCCAGACCTCTCAGAGGCTTGCCAGATCGCAGAGCCAGCAGGTTGCACGTGGCCGTGTCACGGTCCCTGGTGGGTTTTTGCGTCTGAGCCTCCATGTCTGGCACTTCCCACTGCTGCCCAAACCCCTGCACCA